>JAKLND010000101.1:0-96163 GCA_022813125.1 Septoriella neoarundinis | reverse complement strand
GGAGGTGCTCCTGGCATGGACTTCAACGCTCCTCCGCCACCGCCGCCCCCGCCCGGTGGCATCCCTCCTCCTCCCCCCCCCCGGCCCCACCAGCCCCCCCCCCCCCCGCCGTCCCCCTCCACGCCGCCGCCACCCCCGCCCCGCGCCCCCTCACCCCCGAAGTGACCCCCGAGCCTACGCCCCTCGCCCACCCAGCCGCCTCAACCACCACCACCACGACGACGCCCAAACTCCCCAAAGAACTAACAGCCAAACAAGCCCTCCTCGCCCGCATCACCAAAGGCGCCGCCAAATACGCCGAGCAGCTCACGCGGCCCGCAGGCCACGACCCTCGGCTCCCGCCCGAGCGCCCCCGGCCGGCCCCAACACAGCAGCGCAGCTACGAACCCCTCACGCTCCAGGCGATCCAGGAAATGCTGTCCCCACCGCCACCACCACCACCTCCGCAGCAGCGGACCCCGAGCCCCCCGAAGCGTCCCACGCACGCCTCGCGCCCGAGTCTAGGCTGGTCGAGCGCCGCGAAGCACGCGTTCGACTCCTCGAACGGGCACCACAGACCTCAGCAGCAGCAGCAACAGCAGCAGCAGCAGCGCAAGCCGTCCGTGGCGGCGTACACGCACGTCGTGGCGCCCGCGCGGCCGCTGGACGAGCGGGGCACGGGCGCGGTGGCGGAAGAGGACCGGCCGGGGCCGCGGCGGGGGAGTTTGTTCTCGGGGCTGCGGGAGCTGAGGCGGGAGGTGAAGGCTGAGAGGAGAAGGGAGGATATCAAGCGGAGCATTAGGGTTGTGGGGATGCCTGGGGCGGAAGAAGGGGGAGGAGTGGGGTCGAGAGGGAAGAGCGCGGAGGGGCAGCGAGAGAGGGGAGAGGAGGAGAGGCCGCCTGCGGTGAGTGGGTGGGGGCGGAGGATGAGTTGGATTGGAGGTGGGATGGTGTGAGAGTCTTGAGTTGGGTAGTCGAATGTTTTGTACATCTGGAATCTTATCTGTATCGATCAAAAAGCAGCAGCAGCAGTAGTGGTACTAGTACAAGGCTTTCAGCTTGATCCCATATGCCGGCCAGAGAACCAAGCGGCAACAACCCTCCGGTGATGATCCTGGGTCGTCTGCTCGTTCAGGTCCATATCCAGTAGCTTGTTTCGGACGCCTAAACCAGATCCGCTAAAATCCAAAAATGAAAGAATGCCGCCGATGCATGGCTGTGTAGCCTTGGCTTCCCCGTGGAGATGAAGGAAACCTCTCGGGCTCTCGCGACTCGCTAAATGATTTGGGGGACGATTAGAATTCCCAGTCCTCGCCAACACTCTTGATAGCCCAGTCGAACTTCTCACGGAGGGTCTTCGAGAAGAAGCGCTCGATGGGGACGTCGAACTTCTTGGAGAAGACGACTGTTAGACGGGGGTCAATGTAATTCTGCTGAGTGTTAGCGAATGGACTGAGGGGTGCGATTGCGGGCACAACTTACGATCTTCGAAGTACCGAGGGCAACCTCCTTGTTGTTCTCGCGATCCTCGCTTTGGGTCTTAGCCGTAGCGATGCGCTGATCCAACTTCTCGATTTGCGCCTCGTATTTCTCCACAGAGGGACCCTTGCCCTCAGCCTCGACCTTCCCGGTCTTCAGCTCCCTCTTGAACTTGGTCTCAAGCTCGGTGGCGACGGCCATTCTGTCCTGAAGCTCCTTAGCCTTCATGGGCTTCTGGCCCTCAGCCTCAAGCTTCTCATTCTCCTTGTCGAACTTCTTCTGGATCTTGATCTTCTCCTGTTCGACGAGAGAGGCCTGGTGCTCCTTAACCCAATCGCCGCTCAAGTCTTCTGGCAGCGCGAAGTATTCCGCGCCCTTCTTCTTCTTGATCTTGTTGTCGATATCGAGCATCATCTGCTTGATACGCCACTGCTGATACCGCATGCCGTTGATCTTGTCCTCCATTTTCTCCATGGTTTGCGCGTGGGAAGCTGCAACAGTGCGCTTGTGGTTACAGAGAATGGCGACCTCACGGTTGGCGTTGTTGTAATCTTTGACCTTCTCAGGGATTGTACCGGTAGACTTCATCTTCTTGAGCAATTCAGCCATAGTCCAGGAGGCGTTGTAGGTACGAAAGACCTTGGCGGTCAGACCAGGCATGTAGTTCGAAAGATGCTTGTTCAGACCGGATGTGGTGAGACGATCAAAGACCTCGTCGCCCTCCTTCTTCGGCGAGCGCTTGAAGATCTTCAAATTCTTGAAGACCTGAGGGTCGACCTTGACCTCATCGTAGAAGCGGATCGAATCCTTACCAAGGAAGTCAAAGATGACAGTCTCCGGCGGGCGCAGAGTGACATGCTCGAATTTGAGGGAACAGCAACCAACGGTGTCTGCCTCATCCTCACCCTTCTCGTTTCCGGCACGTAGGGCGAACTGATCGATGAGGTAGACTGCGGTGGCGCGCTGACGTTCGGCCATGACCTCGGATTTGAGCTCGCGCGCATAGTCCTTGCGAATGGCGTCGATGTGAAGTTTCAGTTCGCGCGCTTTCTCGAATTTCTTGTAGTCGCTCTGACCCTTGATGTCCGAGTTGGCAGCAAGCATGACATACTTGTAGTTGCCGTTGATATTCTCCTGCCACATTGCGAGCCAAGTGCCTTCTTGGTCGTGCTTCACCTCCTTCCACTTGTGGCCGGCCGGAGGCGCAGGAACCATAGCCTCTTTGCCGATGTTGATGGTGATTTGCTCCGGAGTTACGCGCTTCTTGAAACGGCCAGTCTTCGGGTGCTCGCCGCGGCCGCGGAACAGACCCGGAGGTTCGACGCGGAAGTTGCCAACCTTCTGCTTACGGCCGTCCCACATGCAGTACATGAACGGAGCCTCCTTCTCGTCCTTCTCGGCCTTGATCTTCTTCTTTTCGGCAGCGGAGAGGGCCTTCTTGGCCTGGCGCTCAGCATCCACGTGGTTGAAGATAGGCTGGAAGTCGCACTTCTCGAACTTGAGGATTTTGACTTTGTTGCCGTCCTTATCCTTGCCATGACCAGTCTTATCCAGTACTTCCTTAAAGTCTGCGAAGAAGTTCTTCTGGAAAGTGGGGTTCTCGACGTTGTGCGTAGAGTTCAGCATACTGCCAAAGGCGTGTGCGACTTCTTCAGCTTTGATGTCCAGCGTGACGGGCACGCCATCGTAGAGCATCTTGACGTTTTTGGGAAGCGGTTCGTACTCCGGAGGGAAGACAACACCGTTGTGCTCGAGGGTCGTCCATTTGGTCGTGCCATCACCCTTGGTTGGATCTTCCCACCAGCGATACTCTTCTTCTCCCTCCTCGCCTTCCTCAAGGTCTGCTTCCTTGACTTTTCCTTTGCCCTTCTTGGCCGAGGCGGGCTCAGCCTTAGGTGCGGCCTTAGCCTTCTTCGCAGCGGGAGCCTTCTTGGTCAAGGGCGCATCGTCATCCGATTCCTCCTTCTTGACCTTCTTTGTTCCGTTCGCTTGCTTCTTCGGCGCAGGCTTCTTGGCTAGAGGCTTATCATCTTCGCTGTCGCTCTCTTTCTTGGTCGCCTTGCGCTTGGCCTCGCCAGATTTCGAGGCCCGGCGCGTAGCTGCAGCCTGCTTTCCGGCCTTTTTCTCCATGGCGGCCTTTTCCTTTTGCAGCTTTTCACCGAGCGGGACGTCGTCATCGGATTCCTCGCCGATCTGGTGAGCAGTAGCCCTGATGGGACCCGACTTCTTCAGAGGCACGTCGTCATCGTCGTCGGATTCAGCGGCTGCTGAGGTCTTTCGTCGCTTCTGCTGTTCGAGAATCAGCTCTCCGGTCCGCGCAAGATTGTGATCAGTGGACAGGGTTGCGCACCAGTGGGACATCGTCATCCTCAGAGTCGGATGCGTCCTTGTAGCTCTTGCCGTTCGGAAGCGAGGCTTTGCGCTTGCCGTTGACAGCAGCGCCATTGGTCGCAGGCTGATCAACATCCATGGTGTCGTCGTCCACCGGGCCGAAGGCTATGCTGACGCCAGGCTTGACGGTGTCGCTGTTGGTGGTGGGCATATCCTTGTCCATGGCGGCGTCGGTCGATTTAGAGATAGTCTCGGAGGATTTGGCTGCAGCGGCAGGTGTCAGTGGGTGCGCGCATGCAGCGGTAGACGAGTGGTGAGGTATATAAGTGCAAGTGTAGGGTGCTGAGTGAATAGCAAAGAACAATTGAGATCAATCGCTTGCGCGGCAGTGAGCGAGGTTGGGGAGGCAAAATTTGGCTAAGTCCCCACCCAGGTGAGGTTTGACTTAGTCAAAACACGCGCTTCGCTCAGCTCAGCGCGGCAGCAAACTGCGTCACTGCTTGAGGCAAATCGATGAGATGCACGTGACAGACGTACCTTTGACCAAGGGCTGGTCGTCGTCTGAGCTGGACATTTTGCCGGCAGTGAAGTAGGACCAGGGAGTGCGCGGGCGGGTCAATGAGGGCGGACCGCGGACCTCGCGCTCTGGAGCAGAATGGACGTGTCGCGCCTGGCGGCAGGAGGACGCAGGCAAGCGGGCGGGCGAGCGCGTGAAGGAGCGCGTGAGCGCAAGCCCAAGTGGCCGGCAGCTGAGGAGGGAAATGATGCTGGAGTAATGACAGTCGGAGACGGTGCAGAGCCGCGCGTGGTGAGGGAGCGTGAAGAGGCAGAAAGGAAGATTTGGTAAATGTGTGAAGGTGTAAAGGTGCCTCAGTATTCAGGTGGTAAATGGGAACGAGGAGCGCCTCTCGCCCTGTACCCCGGCTGCCTTAAGGTATGCCAGCCAGCAACACCCATCGCCGGCACGTGACCGTCGCCTGCCAGCGCGGGACAGGCCGGACACCGGGCCGCGCCAAGGCTTCTCCTGCGAACCCGACCTCAATCGCAGCAGCTTCAGACTGTACTGGCGCCGGCCGTAGCATTGCGCATCCACCCCGTCTCCCCTCATCACCTCACCACCGCCGCCATGCTGTCCAGAGCTGCCCGTCCCGCCTTCAGGGTTGGCGCCGCCGCCCTGCGGTATGTCCACCCCCCAGCGAGCCCTCCGACTGCGCCGCCGACACCGCGCCGCGCTCCTCGCACATGGCTCCTACACCTCATCAACCTCCGCCTGCTAACCTCCTCCGTGCAGCCCTGCGCCCGCCTGCTCCCCTCTTGTCGCCCAGACCGCCGGCTATGCCACCCTCCGCGAGATCGAGGACCGCCTTAAGTCCATCCGCAACATCGAGAAGATCACCAAGACCATGAAGATCGTCGCCTCCACCAAGCTCACCCGCGCCCAGAAGGCCATGAACGAGTCCCGCGTCTACGGTGAGACCTCGCAGAAGACCTTCGAGGAGGCCGAGACCAAGCCCATCGATGGCGAGGGCAAGAAGACTCTCCTGGTTGTCTGCTCTTCCGACAAGGGTCTCTGCGGTGGTATCCACTCTGGTATGTCGCGTTACGTGCGCAGGCAGCTGGCCGCCGGCAACCTGCCCAGCGACATCGACATTGCCGTTCTCGGTGAGAAGTGCAAGGCCCAGCTCAGCAGAAGCAACCCCAAGAACATGGTCCTTTCCTTCTCTGGTGTTGGCAAGGCCATCCCGACTTTCGCCGATGCCACCGCCATCGCCGACCAGCTGTGCCTTCTCCCCACTCAGTACGACAGCGTCAAGATTCTGTACAACAAGTTCGTCAACGCGACCGCCTACGAGCCCACCATCATTGAGGCTTTCTCCGAGGAGGCCATCAAGGAGTCTGGTATGTTTTCCCGAGGAACGCTGATTGGCTTTGCTCTTGCATACTGACAGTCTCTTTCAGCCAACTTCTCTTCTTTCGAGATTGACGACACCGTCCTTCCCAGCCTCCGCGAGTACGCGCTCGCCAACTCCCTCTTCTGGGGTCTGGCCGAGGGCCACGCTTGCGAGCAGTCCGCCCGCCGCAACGCCATGGACAACGCCTCCAAGAACGCCGGCGACATGATCAACAAGTTCCAGATTCTCTTCAACCGCACTCGCCAGGCCGTCATTACCGGCGAGCTGGTCGAGATTATCACTGGTGCTGCCGCCTCCGAGAACTAGACTTTGGAGTAGAAAGAAAGAAAAGAGAAGACGAATGGGAGCGAGAGATGTGCAGGAGTCGATGTATGTATATAGTCGGATGAGAAGTGCTCCCGCAATGCTACAGTAGTTTTCTTTTGTGATGATCAGATCCGAAGTCTCCAATTAGCTTTCCTAACCCCCAATGGCGAACGTGTCCGGATGTCATCATTTTAGCGACGAACACTTGAACGAAGGAGCAGCGGGATTAAGAACTGATATTCAAAGACCTACCACACGGAAACGAAACGCGGTCCGCGATGACCACCTCGTACGAGGCATGTCAAGACCTCGCAGATACGCCCCAGGTTGACGTGATGAGGGCTCAAGTGGCAAGAATCGACCTTCGACAACTTCAATTCGCTGCTTCTGAGCCTCATCGACGAGCTTTCCCTAATGGCACGACGAATCTGTCACGACCTTCCGGATACTTGGCATAGCTAGTCCGCGGATAGTAATTGCAGGCATGAGACATTGATCCTAATGCCCCAGAATCCATGGACATCAACAGAGAAGGGTATTCTTAAACCTATGGTACAATCCTTACCCATCATGCCCTCTATCATGAGACGTCCAGAACCCTGCTTGTCGCATTAGACTTCATGTATCCTTCTTTTCTTTCGATCCCTTCGTCGCTGCCTGCTCCTGCTCCCGCTTCTCCTCCGCCAGCTCCTGCGTCGTCTTGATCGCCTTCTCAACCTGCTCGACCGCCCGCTCGATCTCCACCTCCATCTCCGGTAGGTGGAACGCCTCGGCCAGCAGCTTGCCGTTCCACTTCTGCAGCACCATCACCTCCTCCGTATCGCCGTGCGTTTGCGCCTCTACTATCCTCGTCACTTGCTCGACGTCCTCTGCTGAGGGTGTTGCGGCCTCGCGGGACGCTTTTCGCGTCGGGTGAAGAAGGCCGGCCGCGTACATTGTGTCCATTTGCGGGGAGGCCGTCGCTGTGACGATGTTTTTGTTCATCAAGTGCTCCAGCAATCGGCCACCGTAGAGCGCGCGGTAATGCGAGTACGCGCGGAAACAGAGGTAGAAGAATGGCAGATTGGGTATCCTATGCCATGCTGTCAGTCACAGTCCCCTCGCACTCGGGAAATCCACAAACTCACACTGGCACCACAGTGAACGGAATCGTCACCGGCATCCACGCCAGACTCGACCACAGCTTCTTCTTATGCAGCGCCTGCCTATCCAGCGCAATCCTCCTCAGCACCTCCGGCACCCTATCCTTCTTCAAAAACGCGCCCGGATACAGGCACTCGAACTTCAGCTTGCCCGAGTCCACCTCCTCCAGCCTCTTCTGCGTCGCGGGCGGGATCGTCTTGAGCCCCCATTCCTCGAAGGGGATGCGGCGGAACAGCGCGTTGCCGTACTCCGTCACCTTCTTCTGCCAACCCTTTTCCGCCTTCTCCCAGCTCGTCCAGACCTCGCTCGACTTGTCCAGGATGCGGTCCGCGATGGGCTGCTTGGCGCCCGGCGTGGGCGTGTGCGGGACGCGCTCGCAGTAGATCAGCGTGCGGCGCGTCGAGACGGGGAGGAGGAAGAGGCGCATTGTTGTGGGCTTGCGCGGCTGGCGGTGGGGAGAGGAGGTGAAATGAGGTGAGTTATCAGATTAAAACATTAATAAAGGGAATTGCTCAATTCATTATCGTGAAAGGCTACCTCCCAAATGAACGAAATAGGAGAGCGGAAATATAAGGTTGCAACTCGTCGCGCAACATTTTCCTGCCCGTTCCTGACCATGACGTCCCTCCATCACCGCACGTGGGGAGAGAGGCCCGGCTGGGGGCTGGAAGTGTCTGCGCTGCGCTGCGCTGCGCAGAGGCGACGGCCGTGCGGGCAGGCTATGCACGTTGCCACGGAGAGGCGCAGTTGCGATTAAAGCTGGTTTTTAGGCTCCTGCAGGCTGAAATGCTTGGTTTGAACTGTATGTTTGATGCTCGCCACTTGGAAAATCGCGCGTGGTATCTACAACTGAGTCGCGCACTGTGCTCTCCGCGAGCCCCTTTTATGTAACAACTGTAGTCTCGCCTCCCGCCTCCGTCCAGCCCTCAGCTGTGCTGCTTGACGACCGCCTTCGCCGCCTCGTCTAGATCCTCATCTTCCAGCCCGAGGCGCTCCATGGCAAAATCGTCCCGCATCTCCCAGTTGCCCTCGATAGCGCCCAGCAGCCAGACGAGGTTCTCCAGCGCGTCCTTGTCGCCCTCGTCGCGCTTGATCATCTGCTGGCGCTCGTACGACTCGTCGTCGAGCCAGTTGATCTCGTACTCCGCGTCGCTCGCGCGCCCGAACGCCTGCACGATGTCGAGCTGCGTGACGCAGAAGCTCTGCACGAACAGCACGCGGTTCGCCGTCACCTCCGGCCGCTGCAGGATGCGCGAGGTCGCGCGCCCGACCTGCGCCAGCGTGCTGTAGGACGCCTTCAGGTTCTTCACGATCTCCGCGCGCTTCTCCTTCGGCCACACGTGCAGGAAGGCCGGGTCCCAGTCGAAGAAGTGCCCGCAGACGACGCTCGACCAGGTGAAGTCGCCTTTGCTCTCCTCGGCGAGTTTGGTGAGGTAGCTGCGGAGCTCGGTCTTGTGCTTGAACAGCGGCACGCATTCCTGCGCGTGCTCGCTCGACGAGTCGACGGAGCCGAAGTCGGCTGGAATGAAGCGGCGCACGCCCGCCTGCACCGCCGCGTCGGCCAGCCGCTTCTGGATGTCGACCTGCGTGCCTTTGATCGTCACCACGACGGCGTCTTGGCCCTTGAAGACGGGCACGAGGTCCTCGACTTTGAACGCGTCGTCCACTTCGGCGGTCTTGACTCCTGAAGGGTAGTCCGTGGGGGATTTCGACGAGGCTCGGCGCAGCACTGTGACGGTGAAGCCATCTTTCACCAGGGAATCGAGCACCGCGGGGCCAACGGTGCCGTTGGCACCTAGCAGACAGACGTTTTTTATGGACATGGTCGTTGAGTTCGTTCAGTCGTGAGTGATTGAGAGGTGTGTACTGAGAGTTTGGATGTTTTAGAGAATACGAGAGTGGCGTATATGAGTCTACGCAAAACAAATGCCCTAGGCCAGGGCTCTGGCCGAAAGGAATGCCAACGGCTTTCCTCCGCCTGACAGGTCGTATCCAATGCCCTGTCGCGCCGGTTACGTAGGAGGCACGTGGTCACGGGCAGTGCATGCCATGCTGTGACGTACGCGCGAAGAACGCAGCATTTGTACTCAGGCGTCTCCACTACGTGCCTTGGCCTGCTTCGCCTGGCCGGGCAGAGACGGCTCCACTGCTTGTCCTGACCCACCTCGCTCCGACCTCATTTCTTATCTTCACGCGGCGAGTGAGGCACTACTGCTCATTATTGAGTTCGAACGAGTTGCCTTTGTAGTGAGAATGGTAAGCTCAAAGCAAGTGCGAGGCTATCATTGCGCGTGCAGTTGTCTACAAACGTTGGACAACGACATAGCAGCATCCACCTCACGTTGCCTCATGTGACAGTCAACATTACTTCAGCGTTACTTCGCGGTCGTCAGGACACTGCAACTTTCCACCCGATACCCCGATATAGCAAAGCGGCTTCGAGAATGGCCTCCATACGTTCGCGTCAATTCCAAGCTCATTCATTGTTCCCTGGCTGGTGTCGTCTCTTTGTTTCTCGCCGCACCCACGGCCTTCCTATTGATGAGCGCGACGCAGTCGAAGCCCATCCTTTGTCTTCGAAAATCAAAAGTGGTAACCGCCTAATAATGCTTCTCCAATGTAATCACCTCCACTCTCTCACTTTCTGTCCCTAAGTACGCGTACACATACGGTTTCAGCCGTGACGATACACGAGTATTGCAACCATGAAGTCCATCACACAGCTCCTCCTGCTCGTCCTCGCGCTCCTGGCTTTCGCCTATGCTGAAGCCGAGCCCGAAGCGGCCAGCACCAACTGGCGCGGTAACGGTGGTGGAAGTGATGTACGTCTTCCCGTGTGATCCACATGGCCTTCTCCTCCACGATGCTAACGAAGAACCCAGTGGGGCAAAGCAGCCTGCATCAAGCGCGCGCCCAACGTCCAAAAGGCCATCGAGCAGTACTGCAACTACAGCAACGGCTTCGTACGCTCCATCCCACCCTCTCCCCTCCCCCCTTCTATCCCCCAGCCCGCTAACAAAGCTCTCTCTCTCACAGTCCATCCCCAGCGTGCACTCCGGCAACCACAAGCGCGTGGGCAACGCCGTCGTCGGCATCACCGGCGGCTGCCGCCCCGCGCAGTGGCTGCCGTGGGACATCTGCTTCAAGCAGTTCTACGAGATGTGCGTGTCGGGCAACGGGCGCGGGGAGCAGTCGCGCGTGTACGGCAAGAAGAAGTGCCAGAAGTGGAAGATCTCGAACCCGAGGTAGATAATACCCCCGGGTGTCTTTTGTGAGGGGTGTGAGGGGTGGTTTGGTTGTATTACGATGCTAGTTGGATTCGTTCCTTGATATCTGATCCGCTATTTTGTATCGAATGCTTGCTTGCCCGCTCTGGCTCGCTCTATGGTTCGTCGCTATGTTCCTTTTGCTCAGTTTGTGTCATTATTGATTTTGGCGTTATTACAGTGAGGCTGCGGCGGCTCCTTGCCTTTCCCTGCCTTGCCTTGCCTTGCCTTGATGCTCGCCTTATTATCCGGTTGGTCCGATGGGTATTGCAAGCTTAGGCCCTTTGCAATTTTCTATTATGCTTTCGATGGCATCTTTCGTCAATATGAGCCTTTGCCAGTCTTTCCGTTGCCCGCCTCTGGAGGTCCCTGGATCCCTCGCTCCCAGCCGGGTGATTATGTGACGTACGAGAAGAAAATAGAAAAGAAAAGCCGCGGAAGGGCAAAGCTGTCTTTGGGATGACGCGAGAAACTGGAAATGGATAGAGGAAAAAGTGAAAAGAAGCTTGGGTGGACGAGCTTGCGCTCATATCGAAGTGATTCTCGTCGAGCCATTGACGCCCTTCTTCGGCCGCAGAGTGATGACGTTCTCGAGCTCCTTCATCATGCTGGTGTTGGCTTCGCGCCGCGCCATCAGGCTCGTACGCCGCTCGCGCTCCTGGTTCATCTGCGTGATTCGCTCTTCGCGCGTGAGTGAAGAGCGCTTCTTCGGCATCGCGATCGCTTCGAAGACTGCTTCGCCCTCTTCCGACGGTGACGTGCCCAGGCTAGAGCGATTCGAGGTCATCCCGTCTCCGTCGCCAGAGAGCAATTTCAGCGCGTTCATCGGCGAACCGTCTTCGTCGACAGCTGTCAGACCGCCTAGAGATGATACGGGAGAGCGCAGACCGGAGGCGTTGGAGGCGAAGGAGAGGCGCTTTTCTTGTCGTGAGATGTTAGATTGCAGGCTTGCTTTGCCCGTCTCCCACGCCTGCATGAGATCTTTTAGATCGGTGCCGATGGAGTCGTACTGCGCCATCAGGTTTGGCCCGAGATCGGTCAGGTCGTCAGATGATTCTATCGAGCGATTCGTCTCTTCCCGCAGGACTTGCATCTTGGCTTGCAAGCTCCGGATTCCAGAGGACAGAGCCGATATTTTACGCACTTGGCTACGCATGTTGTCGCGGGCTTGTCCGGGATTGGGAGATTTGATGACTGGTGTTGTAGGGACATTGAGCGTTTCCATCTCGGCCATGACAGATTGGATCGTATCCGCCGAGGACGCCAGTGTGCTGCTGAGCGAAAAGAGAAGCTCAGTCGCCGTGTGCCATCGGGTGAAATCAGGTTTGCCGCCGTCTGCTTCTAGAGACATGAGTCCAGAGACAAACACACGACGGAGAACACTCGCGCGGTATCCCAAAACTCGGAGCGATTTCAGCGATTCCGCGTCGTCTTCCAAAACACTGAGTGCGTCAGGGCCAGAAGCATCTTGCGCATCCTGCGAGTTAATGTCGTATATGTCGAAGTAACGATCCAGGTCATCCTCATTAATCAGAGTGCGCAGAGTCGTGATGCCGGCAATGCATGCTGGGATGAGTGAAGCGTATGATTTGTGAAGCATTTTGCGGAGCCTGGCGCAACGCCTGGCGGGGCCACTATCCTCGAGCCTCGAGACCGGCGGCAAGGGCGTGCTAAGCCTGTAGCCTTTGGACACTAGCTCCACCTCCTGGATGAACTGCAAGGCACTTGTGCTCGAGATTTCGAACGCTTGCCAATTTGTAGTCAATTCCGTCGCGCCGCTTACGGCTTGTTGGCGGAGGTATTTCACCCACTGTCGTCGCACATAAGCATAGCCTACCAGGGCGAGCAGTGCAAATATGGCCATCACGACGGTTATGCGACCCTTGTTGAGGTATCCTCCCTTTGCCGACCTTGCCCAGTGTATCAACCAAACCGCTGCGAAAGCAACCCCCGCCGTCGCAGCTGCGCCGTAAAGGCTGTTTGCATTGTTGAAGATCGCCGGCTCGTTCGCTACGCCGTCTGCACCCTGACTTGACACCGCCGTAGGTGGTGGCAGAGAGCCCTGATCCAGATACTCGTTCAAGAGCTGCGAGGCCACCAGGGTGTAGCGGAAGTGCTCGAGGAACTTCGCGTTATCCGCGGCCCCAAGGCGGGAGTTGACAGCTGTCGACCAAGCATTGTGGAACTGTGTCAAGGAAGCTCGCGTGCTCGGAGGCTTCGCGATGTGTATGGGTGGGAGGATCTTCCGGCGCAGGCGTGACGCGGGTGCGGGCAACGCGCTCGAGGGCGCGAACGATGTGGGCTTGTCGGCGTCTTGCGCTCGAAGGGAAGGACTGTGGTCTATGTCGCTGTCATGGCTTGGATCATATGAGCCTTCGCCTACATGGCTGTTGTCAGCGCGCCGCTTGCGAGCGTCTCCGCGGACGGACGGTTCAGGAAAGTGGGCAGCGAGGACAGTGGTAGGACGGAGGACCAACCTTCCAAGTAGGCAGCTAGAGGTGTACCGTCTGCATATATGGGCTCCATTCCATGACCCGCCTACCGGCGTGGGGGCAACTCGCCGGTCAGATGGGGTCCAGGGCGAGGCCGTCTGCGCGTGGGATGATGTTGGTGTTGATGCTCGGCTTATGGCTTGCAACGAGTCGCGTGAGTTGGTGACAGGAAAGGCTATACGGCTGTGACAGGGTGTTGCGAAGGAGTGTTGTTTGTTTGGGCAAGGTGACGCACGGCGACAGAGGTCGAGATTACAGACCATGTGTTCCAAACGGCCGCATGGGCGAAGTTCATGGAGATCACAAGGGTTGGCGCAACGGTCCCCCTGGCGCTGGCGCGCCTAGACGTGCCGGCCGTCGCCAGTGCACGCGCTGCAGATTGTGGGGTCGCTCAGTCACATGCTTTGCGTTGGAAACACAGTGTAATAATGTACGTGTTCTCCGGGTGCTGCTGCACGAACGTGTGGCAATGCAGAGATGCAAGCGAGTGGTTTCTTCGACTCCGACGCGTGCCTGGTCGACGGATACACGAAATTGTGGTGCCTGGCACATTAGACTTCCACCTTGCGTGGCGCCGCCAGCATCTTTCAAACCTCCAAAGCCCATCGTCATCCGTCAACGGCTGAGAGGCCTGGGGTTGGAATTAGCACGACGCCGTGGCGCAAGACATGCGCCTCACTGGATATATGTGTACATGTCTACTCAAATTCGTTGCTGAACCACCGATAAGCCACGTTCCTTCGCAGCAAGTCAACTCGTCGACTCAAGCTAACGTCCAGAAAGAGTACCCGCACTGCGAGGAATTACCATGCACTTCGGCGCTGACCTCACTCCGTCGATGGTAGATGCATGGGAATTTGACTCTATGCCTCGTGGATTTGCGACGATCGGTCGGTGTTGTTGGACACCCGCATCTCCTATGTCAGCTCACTCATAGCGAGACTGCCGTCCTTCCAGTAATGCTTCGGGGCAGTGTGCGGACGCCTACGGCAGAGGCGCTGCGCGTAATGAGGTTGTTGCTGCGGTAAGGCCGGCTGGCTTCGGCGCTCTACACGCCATATCCTTACATCCGTTCACCTCCGCGGCCAATCTATCGACGTCACGGCCCTCCAAAAATGTCTAGACTCATGTTATCTCAAGGCAGCTTGGTGTTGAAACCGTATACTTTCCTCGCAGCAGGGTAAGCCTGGCTAGTAGCCGTCGATGATTAATCTCGTGAGGCTCCGGCCGACTTCAGCTCGGCAGCCGGTGCTTCGTAATCATGAGCCGACCTCACTTGCCCACCCGTCGATGACTTGACGTCGCTCAGCACCTTCTAGGTACTCGCAAGGGCAAGTACCCGTCATTTCAGCAGCCTTGTTGTGTGACTGCATGCTTCCACGCTCTCTGCAGGTACTTCCACAGGCCCTACGATGCCGATCTTCTCTAGGACAGGCAATCATAGGGAGTCACGGATGAGAGGCGTTCGGTTCGTGGCCTAGTAGGCCGCAACCTTCGCTCTCTCCGAGTAAGATGAAGTCGCCACCTCTCCTGGGCGTCAGCTCGGCCAGGCACAGACTTATCTCAAGGCTATGCATCTCGGCCCACGCATGTTGTCAAGGCCATGACATAATCACAGCAACGATGCGCTCTCTTTCATGCCTCCAAGTCCGACGTATCAAGTCATCACGGACATGTCTCCCTCCGCTACATGCTTGGGAGCGACCGAATCCCTCCATTCACAGTCCGCAGGGGCAGACAAGCGAACTGCAGGACAATGTCGCTTTCTCGCGTGCGAGGTGAAGCCCATGAACGATTGCTCTTGCGAACGCGAGCTGTTGACGCTGTCTACCCCAGCCTTCATATAAGACGCTGGTGTAGGCGGCATTGCTCCAAGATGTCACCTTCCAGCATCAAACCACGCTCGCTCTCTTCCTTATCCAGCATGAACGAGGAACAGCGGATCACCGCCTGCAAAACGGCCATCACCCAGATCTACACCATGCTGCGGTCCTCGCCCCAGCAGTGGCGCAGCTTCCTCGCTCTCGCACGCGCAACAATCACCTCTCTGGACAGCACGACTCTCATGCAGCAAGCAGCGCGCACGCCCGAGCAAGTCTGGATCACAACAGCTCTTCAGCTGCTCGCTTCCAAGGACGTCGGCAACAGCGCCGTCGCAGACATCGCTTCCTGGTGCTCGCGCCAGTGGCTGCTCATCCTGCAGCGTGATGCGCAAAATCTCGTGGCGCTGAAGGGGCTGGGCCAGATGTGGCTGTCGCGGGCGCAGCCTTCGCTCGCGCGCATTCATGCGGGTCAGAGTCGAGCTGGCTCAGAGTCCGCGGCGGAGGCTGAGCGGCGAGTTGGCACGGCGGATTATGTTGAGGCGAGAGGCGTCTTGCAGCCAGCGACTGAATACCTGGAGAAAGCGGTCGCTGCGGCGTCGAAGCAGAATTCCTTGTCGGGTGATCTACTGGCTAAGGTTGGTCCGGGAGAAAATATCGAGATTCGAAGTAGTACGGCTGACGGAGGTCTTTCACAGGCAGCGGAAGCGTACATGTCGCTAGGGAACGTCTCGAGTCCCAGATCGAATGAAGAGCACTATCGCCGCGCTTTGCAGCTGTTGCGGAGAGCTTCGCAGATAAAGGGGTATCAATTACCAAGTCATCTGCAAAAGTGAGTGATTCGCAGGGACACGAATCATCGGGTTTTGACTGGGCGAACAGGTATCTGACCGACTACGGAAAGCTGTATAAGTGAGCAGTTGGCCACTCCACATCCGGATCCTCAATCTTGACCACCACAAGCATCTTCGAAACGAGTGTATTAAGACGGAAAGCGAAACTTTCGTAAAAGGGCATCAATGTCAGTATAGAGGAGGCATTTTCGAGAAAGCATTATGGACTTAATCAATTTGGCCTGAAAGCATCCGATATCATACCATATGCTTCTGTCCCGCTGTTACTAATTATAGAGTCACGTTCTTAGTCATCCCGCTAAACCGTCTAGCTCCAGGCCTCGTACACTACGCGATTCTTACTACATTCCTTCCAGAGCTGAAGAAAGGAGAGGTGACTTTCTACTACATTCTAAGCCCAGACGTCCTTCAATCAGCCGCTCTTGAGTCGTCAACGAGATTTATAGCTTCCCGGCAGAATGCCAGGAGATCAAGTTCGGGGGGAAGAAGAGAGCTATGCAATGCATGTACAGGAGTTGCAATCTGCTTGCAAAGCAAAAGACACCCTGCATGTCGGCGCGCTCCTAACCGGAAGCTCTGTCAAAGCTACCGATGCGAGCGCATGCCTGCCGATGGCATGGCCTAACGTCGAAGTCATGCGATTGCTGCTGGAGCACGGTGCTGACCCTAACGTGTGTGCGACGGTGTGGTATATGAAGAAGTCGATCGAAGTCGTCAGGCTTCTCGTAGAGTTTGGACTCGACATTCGGGCCACGGGACATCTTATCTTGCAGTGAGGGATCCTTGTGGCATCGGGCGACCATGCCATACGTCGCTAATGATGGTCAGAGATTTCGCACACGATCGAGAAGCCCTTGACTGGCTCCTTGACCAGGGAGTAGACGCCAGTCAAACCGATCACAAGCGGGTCGATACCGGACGCCCTCCAGGTGGTGCTCAAGACTATTCCCTCAAAGTGCTCAATAACATTGCGGCACGAGGTGATATCGACCTCTTCGATCATATAGTGAAGCGCGGTGCCGATCCTCACCGCAGCCTTGCCCTGCACTGTGCATCGAAATGCCAGGATTACGAGAAGTCAACAGCCATGATAGACCACCTACTGGACGTGCACAACATGGACATAGAAGCCGACAACGAGAGACTGCGAGACTTCTTCCACGCGGCGGGCGATTCCGGCACACCCTTGAAGTGCGCGGTGTACTATCATAACTTACCTGCAGTCCGTAGGTTGCTCGAAAGAGGCGCGAATCCAAGAAAGGCGCTGTACACCACGATTGACAACGTCATCTCTGCGCCGTGGGAACCGGCCCTTGAGCCCCTACTGGACGCCGGTGCGAGTGCCGACGATGCACTCGAGCATGCGGTTGATCACTTGAATTTCGAGGCCGCAAAGATTTGCGTAGCAAAGGGTGCAGATGCTGCCATGGTGCTTGGAAAACAGCAGTCTCGAATCGCTAAGATTGAGGCGCGGACTTTTGATTACGAGAGAGACGAGGGACACGGAGCACGAGGCTTTTGGTCCGAAGATGACGAGGAGACTGCGGGCTGCAGAAGGGATATGAGAGCCTTTCTGAAGTCGGCAAGCCTCAGTCAGAAATGTAAGACTGATGAAGGTTGAGATGAATGAGTTGTCACTGGCGGGGAGCTGCGAGGCAGGGGCGCGTATGGGTCTAGTCTATGGCGCCCAGCGATTCTATGGACTAGAGAAGAATTCCACGCTTGATCTTACTGGAAGTATTTAGAAGATCTGGTAGTCGGGTGCTAAAAATTGTAGATATGGCAAAGAACGTAGCAAGATCCACCATCTCCAGACCGAGCGCACGGACTTCGTCCTCACGCTCAACCCGATTGGGCAGCCCCGGGTTCACCACGTTCACCTTCAGCATTGCAGCTGTATGCGCCGTCTTCAAAAGATAATACCACCAACTCATCGTCACAAATTCACTCTCTTAGGCACTTACTCTGCTGTGTCCGAATAATAACACCACGTCTTGTGATTGTCCTGCAGCCGACGCGGGCCGCCCTCGCCGAAAAGTCCGCGGATCGCGAACAGCACCTCGGACGCAACGCACCTCTTTGTCCGCCGACTTGACTTCACTTCGCCTCACTTACACCGGGCTACGCTTCAGATCAGGGACAATAGTCGGTTGGCTGCATCCTCGATCTGACTTCGCCACCAGTACTGCCCTACACAAAGACATCACCACGCCATGCTCGACGAACGCCAGCTCGCCCTCAAGCCCATAGTAGGCGAGAGTGTCGGTCACAACGCTCGTGTAAGCCTCTCTTCCATGCCTCACTATATCTTAGTCCTTCGCACTAACGCACCTGTCCCTTAGACCGTCTCCAATATCCGCGCCCTGACAGCCTCGCTCTTCGGCGTCGCCGCCGGCGCCCTCGGCCTGGAATCTCTGCCCGGCTTCTTCTTCTACTTCGTCGGCACCGCCATCGTGTCCCTGCTGGTCTTCTCGCTGAAAGCAAACGGCGACGCGAGCGCGTACTTCTTCCGGCCCGTGGGCGATTTCTGGATCGGCGATCTGTTCGGCGGGCTGATGAGTTTCGTGCTTACTTGGACGCTGTTCTATGGGCTTTGTAAAGCCTGAGCTTGCGATTTTCTGGTTTTGCATCGCTTTCTGTGCTTGGAGCTGGTGTGGGGCAGTCATTCTCAGGGGACCTATTCGCTGTGACAGGATCGGTGGCGATCCCAGATTCTCACGGACATCTGCCGCCTTCGCCTTGCACGACCAAATCAGACAGATCTTATGGTGCGCAATCTGTGAAAATGCTGGCCTGTTGATGGAGTGAATCGAATCCTCAGTAACCTTCACTTTCAGGACGGTCTTGCGCCTGGCATGAGCCCCGCGGCAGCTGGCCTGGCTCGAATCATTCGAATCACTTCCGGCGCTGACAAATATGATGGTCTGTGAAGTTTTTAGAAGACACCTTTGGCGAGATGGGATGGCACTGTTCACTTTACGCATGGATGAGTAAGGATCTCCGTCTGCTGTAAGAAGCGGAAGGCTTGGGAGAGATATATGCAGTGCCCGTAGCTCTATCACACAACATTTCCATCTCAAAGTCCAATCAACACATATCTCTAGTTTCAATTGGCATGGGGCGCAAAGCAGAAGCGCTGCTGGAATGTACGTACGCTTAAGTGAACGGTGACTTCGCCGTTCACATGCGTCGCCCGCATACTATATGGACGACGGCATATGCAAATCGGCTGCAAATCGAGGCAAGACACAAGATCGATCCACCGAATTTTCTCAATTCCATCATGCAATACATGCGGTTCCAGAAATATTGGAGGTATGCATCATTCATTGGAGAAGCCGATCTTATCAGATCATCTTCAGCGGAAGGGGCCGCCGCAACCCCAGACTCGCTTCTCGAGAAAAAGTTCAGGTCTCAAAGCCGACCAATCCTTGGATCGCACGGCCGAAAGCTCTCACACACCACATCCCACAATCATGCCCGCCTCACAATTGAAGCGGCTGAAGGCATCGCTGCGCGAGCAGGGCGTCACAGGCCCGCAGCAATCTAAAAAGCAGAAGAAAGAGCACAAGGGCCGCTCCGGCCAGGAGCGCGTCGAGCGCAACGCCGCCATCCAGCAAATCCGCGACTCCTTCAACCCCTTCGAGCTGCGCCAGGCCGCGCGCCCTGCCAAGTTCCCCAGCGCGAGCAGGAAGGACGCGAACGACGGGAAGGCCTCCGGTCGCTACAAGGATGTCCTCCATAGGCCGGGCGTCAGCAAGAGCGCGGGCGAGCAGATGCGCAGGGCCACGCTGCTGCCGGAGATGCAGAGGAGGAACAAGACGGGCGGGTTGGTGGATCGCAGGATTGGCGAGGGAGATGTTGGGATGACTCCTGAGGAGCGCGCGACGGAGCGGTTTGCGCTGGAGAAGCAGCGGAAGAAGGGAGGGTCGATGTTCGATCTTGAGGCGAGCGATGACGAGGGCGGGTTTGGATTGACGCACGGTGGGCGCAGCATTGCGGATTTGGCTGGGGACGATTTCAAGGATGATGTTTCGGGAGGTTCGGACGATGAGTCTGACGGCGAGCTTATCCGAAAGAAGCGTCGACGATCTGACGTCGATGATGAGGAAGAGGATCAGCAACCTTTGCCAGAAGAGGCGAAGGAAGAGCCGGAGCGGAAGAAGACAAAGAAAGAGGTCATGGAGGAGGTTATTGCCAAGTCGAAGATGCACAAGTACGAGAGGCAGAAGGCGCAGGAGGAAGACGACGAGCTTCGTGAGAAGATGGACAAAGAGATGACGGACATGTTGGCCCTGCTGAAGGGTTACAAGCCGCCGCCTAAGGCACAACCGGCTGAGGAGGCAGCGCCGCAAGGCGGCAATGCCGGTATCAACCCGGACCGCCAGAGATTGATCGATGGAATGGATCGCGCGGCAGCTGACAAGGAGTACGATGTCCGCATGCGCCAATACGCCCAGGATACTCGCGCCAAACCCTCCGACCGCACAAAGACCGAGGAAGAGAAGGCGGCTGCGGAAGCAGAGCGCCTGCGCAAACTCGAGGAGAAGCGTGCTAAGCGCATGAACGGCGAGGAAGTTTCTGACGACGAGGCGGAAGAGGGCGCCGGCGCTGGTGCTGACGCTGCTCAGCGTGAGCTCAATGGAGATGAGGACTACCACGACGAGATGGCAGAATTTGGTTTCACTTCGTCAAATGCGCCACAAAAGCCCGCGAAGGAAGAGAAAGCCGTGCAGCCTGACGAGGACGATTTCGATTTGGACAATGACTTGATCGCGAGTGGATCTGACGCCGAGGATAGCGATGTCTCTGTCGACGAGGACATGGTGGATCTTGGATCTGGATCCGATGCTGAGTCCGAGGAGCAGGAGCCTGCGGTTGATGAAGAGGACGAATTTGTTGAAAACGAGGAAGATACATCCGCCGGTAAGACGGGTGCAAACATGACAGATCTGGGCGTCAGGTATACCTACCCTTGCCCGCGGTCACACACTGAGCTCTTGGATGTCATCAAAGATGTAGCGGTTGAAGAGCTGCCTGTTATTGTACAGCGGATCCGCAAGTTGCATCATCCCTCACTGTCTGCCCCTAACAAAGAGGCGATGGCTGATTTCTCGGCGGCTCTCGTTGATCACATCGCGTATATGGGAGATGACGACCAAGCGCTGGCAACCATCGAGCAGCTGATCAGACATCTCCACTCCCTCTCACGGACCTACCCTACAGAAATCGCCACAGCTTTCAGAGCACAGCTGCAATCTTTCCACGAGCGAGGACAGCCCACTGCTGGCGACTTAGTCATTCTCACTGCGATTGGATCTGTATACCCGCCAAGTGATCACTTTCACCAGGTCGTCACTCCTGCGGTCACACTCATGGCTCGCTTCCTAGGCATCACAAACCCGACCACTTCCACGCACCACACACAAGGAGCTTACCTTGTTCGCCTTGCTCTGAAGTACCAGAAGCTCAGTAAACGCTACCTGCCGGAGGCCGTTCGGTTCACACTGCGAGCACTCTCCGCGAAACCCGCACCTGATGCTGCCCAGAAGCAAGCGCATCTGGAGAACGTCATGATCATGGCCAATCTCTGGAAAGACAAGACCGCTTTCACCGAGATCTTCGAGCCATTCCTTACCACGCTGCCCAAGTCCGGCGCCGCGAAGAAGGACATCCAGCACCTCAAAATCCTCCTCAGTCAAGCCCGCCTCCACCGCCGTCCGCTCGCTCTGCACAACCACAAGCCCCTCTCCATCCGCACCAGCATCCCCAAGTTCGAGGAAGCCTTCAACCCAGACAAGCACTACGACCCGGACAAGGAGCGCTCCGACGCCGCCAAGCTGCAGAAGGAGTACAAGCGCGAGCGCAAGGGCGCCCTCCGCGAGCTGCGCAAGGACGCCAACTTCATCGCACGCGAGCAGCTGCGCGAGAAGAGGGAGCGCGACGCCGCGTACGAGAAGAAGTACAAGAGGCTCGTGGCGGAGATTCAGGGCGAGGAGGGCCGCGAGGCGAAGGAGTACCAGAGGGAGAAGATGAAGCGGAAGGGACAGCGGTGATGCGGTGTTGTGATTTCTTTGTAGGAATATATTGCTCTGGTTCGATATTAGGCATCGAGAATGTAGAAGGGGCCGCGGCCCGATTGATTCGGCCATTATTACCTTACATCCCGTCTCAGTATGCTACCCTGTGAATCAATTCAGTCGACGGGCGTGTCGATTGTCCATCTTATGCTCAGATGTGCTTTGCTGGTGTTATCTAGTCCCCATGTGCTTGCACTTCACGCTCACTGACCGTTGCACTATTTCCTGATGGAAGTCTCCTGGTGCTGATGCAGATGAACAATAAATGGAAGTTCGAGTCGAAGATACAATGCTCATCAAGCATAAAGTAGCCGCCAACGAAAGTGAGGAGCCAGATTTTGTTGCAATAGGGCGGCGGGTAAGGGTACCTAGGGTTAGGGTTGGGGTTGGTGCTGTCTGAACAATTGAAGTAGAAATCACTATGTAGACGCCAATTTTCCGTTGATTACCATCTAATTGTCATCCTCCATACAGTGGTACGCGAGGGGCAATTGTTAATGTTGATAATACCTGTTTTGGTGTAACTAACAAACACATCTCGTAGGAAGTATGAGGAATCGTAGAAACGAAGACACCACTACTACGGATTGAAGCGAAAGAGTACCTTGCAGCATAAACAGCAACGGTATTGAAATCATTGACGAGGTTTGGCCTTGCATTGTCGATTGAGAATACTTAATCATCGCCAATATGCTCCTCGTCGCCAGTCTAGTTCAATTGACCGGTTGACAGGCGCATGCTCGACCCCCCTCCCTACAAAGCATCGGACACGACCCTGAGATTCCCCAGACAATTACTATAGTCTAATTGAATACTTACTGGAATTATTTGCATTGATTCTCCAAACTGAACAGCCACTTGATCACAATCACAAACAGACCAACAACACCCTCATCTGCCACCCATCCCCACCCGGACTTTATTCCGCCTGCCCACCATCCAGTAACTCAAACCACAACTGCGCACTGGCAGACACCAGTCTAGTCTCGCCGAAACAATGACGCAGAACAGCACACCGCCTACTAGCAGTAGTAGTGCACACTCCCGTCCAACACATCCATCTCCCGCGGACAGCTCGTCCGGCGCGGGAAAGTCAAAATCAAACAAACTCCCATCGAACAACGCCGCGGGTCCAACGCGCCTGCGTCCCGCGGGCGAGTAGCCGAGCGGCTCGGGCACGTTGGAGATAGCGCGTGCCTGGGATCGCTACTACTACTACTAATAACGTCGCTGTATATGCCGTGCGTGCATCATGTCTCGCGGCAGAAGGCAAGTTCCGATCAGCGCCTGCCGTGCCGCTGTGGGGAGGGGATGAGTAGTATGTAGATTTCGGCTGGCGGGGACGAGGGATAGGGGCTTCGCGCTATTGCGTGTCTTAGATCTGGATGGCTCGTGGCGTGGGCGTGGGGGAGAGTGCGGTGTAACGGTTTTTGGGATGATGTCTCAGGCCCCCGGGTTCTGGTGGTGCCTTGGGTCCCTTGGGTTGTGTGTGGGGGAGAGTCTGGGGGTTGTCTTGCGGCTATATGTTGGTTTTTGTTGTGGTTTCGGCGGTATTGTGGGGATGGTCTTTTGGGTTTTGGGTGGGAGCTGGGAGGACAAGTTCTGGACTCTACGGGTGGTGCTGCAGGGTGTGGGCATGTTGATGGCGGGAAGGCGGCAGAGGCGTTGCATGTTGAGTCCGAGGCACACGGAAGCATTTCCAAGCATCATTGTGCTCGTCGATCCCTCGACCGAACGCAGCATGCACTATACAGCAAAAAAAAGCACGCTGGGTATCACCGACAACGCAAGTGAGAAGCCAAAAAAAAAGTAGTCTCCAACCAAAGACCCCAATCAATCGATCGACCCCGATCATCAATCAGGCCTCGAAAACCTCCTGCACCCCGCTCCAATCCCCCTTGACCCTTCGCTCCCAATACCCGCCTTTCTCCTTCATCTTCCACATCTCCTCGCCGTCGCAGGCCATCTTCTCGAAGAACTGCGGCTTCCACTCCTGCCCGTGGTTGTCACGGACCTTCTTGCGCGACCGCTGCCGCTCCTCCAGCTTCGCCTTCGTGCTCTCCGCTTTATCCACCTCGCCCTGCTCCAGCAAGCGCTGGTCGGGCCTCAGGCGGGAGTCCGTGGGCGGGAGGAAGCCGTCCTCGTTCTCCGTGATCTCGTTCAGCGCCGCAGCGAAAGTCGTGAACCCGTACACCTTGCCCGCGTCCGGGACCAGCGCACCCGCCTTCCAGATCTCCGCCCCCGTGTCGGTGCGCTTGAGGCTCTCGGTCCATTTGCCCGCCAAGCCGAGAGAGATCGGAGCGTCGCCGGCAGCCGGGTCGAACAGCTGCACGGTGACCTCCTCGCTGCGGCCGGCGAACATGCCGCCGGCCTTGAAAGTGGCGACGGCGCGCGCGCCGCTGGTCTCGTTGACGACGGTCATGCTCTGCACGGGCTCGACGTACTTCTCGCCGGCGATGACGTTACGCAGGAAGCAGGTCGCCTGGCCCCAGGAGTAGTGCTCGCCCTTGCCGTCGTTGGGCGCGTGCAGGACGACGTGCGAGCGGCCCTCGGTGTTCAGCTCGACGGACTTGCCCCAGAACTTCTGCACGGGCTGCGGCGACTGCGCGAAGCACCAGCCGCCGTTGTTCAGGCTCTCGGCCTGACAGGCGGCGCGCACGGGGTGGTGCGAGACCTTCTCGGCGAGGAAGCGGAAGCCCAGGTCCTCGCGGACGAGCTCGTAGGTCTCGCCGAGCATGGGGTTGAAGGGTTTGCGGATGGCGCGCTCTTTGACGCGGTTGTATGCGAGGCCTGAGATGGCGAAGGCGGCAACGTAGAGGAGACGCTCGTTTGCTGGGAGCGATGCGGAAGCGGCGGAGTCGAGCAGCGGTGAGTACTCCATGCATTCCGACAGGCGCTGTAGTAAGGATGTCGGCTCGTTTGCGGTGACAGGCATGGAAACGGTTGATAAATCTTTCCCTGCGTTCTTCCGAAGAAACCCAATGATGCTAGGCGGTGCCTGCTTGGGTGCTAGAAGAGTGTTCCGGCGCTTGGTCGGTGGAAGTGGCAGTGGCGTGAGAGATTTCGGCTTCGGGAGAACGATGCCCGTGGATGCACTCGCATACATGGACTCGTCCGCGGCGGTGCCGTCGGTGCTACTAGCATCGGAGTCGGCGTATGTCACGGGCTCTTCCGCGTTGGCTTCGTTCGTTTCGTCGAATTCGCTTGAACGGCGGATGGTGAGGAATTGCGAAGGGGTGTTTGTGCCGTCCACGGCGTCAAAGAACTCTTCGCTTCTCGTGGATTCGATTGACATTCGAGAAGTCGAAACCGGCATCGGTGGCAAACGACGAGCCTTGCTTTCTGCTATCAAAGCCGAGAACCCGCTGACGGCCTCGTCAAGGTCGCGCAAGAGAGCCATACATCTGTCGTGCACGTCTTCGTCCTGGTGAAGCTGTGACGGCGTTTGCCTAGATTTGGACACATTCAGAGATCCAACAGATGGTGACGCTGGCGCTGGAGATGGAGCGGACACGGCTAGATGGCCGGAGACGGTTCGTCTGAGGAGTGTTGACGGGGCACGCGTGGTGCTTGCTGTGCTAGGCTTTCTCTTCCAGAACGGCCGTTTGTCTTGAACTCTCTCGTCGGATACGTCTTGGAAATAATCGTTGACAGACTCGTGGGAAGCGGGACTCGGCATAGTGCTGCTGCTGTTCGAAGTTGTGTGGCTCAAGCCCAAGCCGGAAGCACCAGGAGCGTATTTTGGATCCGTATCTTTCGCCAGCCTGCGTACGGCGTCCCGTGAGCCCGCTACTTTGCTGACCAGCTGCTCGACGCGAGCCCACTCGTTCTGTTCGGCGGGATCGGGCTGTTTGGACCGAATGAAGCTTTGGAAGGTATTCGAGGGTGTAGCCGGTGTAGAGGCAGCATTGGCGGAGGCAGCGGCGCGTTCCAATGCGTCCCTCCACCCATCGAAGTCCTTCCTGTTGCTAGCTTTGAGATGCCACAGCTCCGCGCCCGAGTCGACTGTGAACTCCCTGGCTTTCTCGTTCACTGCAATCGCAGCAAGCGAGAGCGGGATCGCTCCGCGAAGCGCAGACGAGTGGCGGTCGCGGTAGTAAGACAGCGTCGCGGATGTGAAGTCCAACGAAAAGAACCGTCTAGCCAGGCCTTGTCCCTTCTTTCTACGCTTCTTGTGCAGCACTCCGGTGTAGAACGTGGCGCCCTCCAGACCTCGTGACTCAGTCGCGTTCGATTTCGGCCGCGGGTCCTCCAGCACGCCGCGATGCATAGTCGAGTCGCTGTTCAGCGATTCCACCGAATCCGGCACCGGCCGCAGCGCCGGACTGGACACCTTCCTGCCGCCCTGGGCGCTGGGCGCGAAAGCCTGCGAGTAGTGCAAGTGGTGGCCGGACTTCGGCGGCGCGTTGGTCGGGTGCGTCATGAGCACGAAGGTGATCGTCTTGCCCGTCGTCTTGGAGAAGGTGTTATCAAACACCAAGCCGTACATGCCGCCCTCGCCCTCGGCGACGTCGTACCGGCCCATCGACACCTTGTCTGCCTCGCACTTGCCCGTCCACGCGACCGAACGCAGCCCTATACCTTGCAGCTTCTCCACCAGCGCCTGCGAGGCATGCTTGCTGCTGACCGACCCGCGGTGTCCTCTCTTCCCTTCCTGGACCGGGACGTCTGCTCCTGCGGCGGCGGGGATGACGGGCGTCTGCGGCTGGTCGAGGGTCTCGTGGGTCTGCACCGGAGGCGCGAGGCCGTTCTTGTGGCCGGGGTGTTTGAAGATGCCGAAGTCAATGCTCTTCTTGTGCGGCTGCACGCTCCATGAGATCGAGTGGTGTTCGGGGACTTGGATCCAGCGGACGAGGTAGCTCTGCACGCATGATCGGTTAGGTATGGAGGGCGGACAGGGTTTGTGCTATATGCAGGGGTGCCGGCTTACCTTGGAGTGCACGACAATGTTCTCTATGCCCGCCATGTTGTTGCCAGCTTACGTAGGTGGCAGGCAACAGAGCGCGGCGTTGTTTGTTCCCATGCGGCGCCTGGAGCGAGTGAGGCTTGTGATTTTTATTCAGGCCAGTTCGATGCACTGAAGAGTGGCTTTGCTAGTATGTTCGTGCGGAAGCAGGCGGATCTTTGGAAGTCGCTCGCGGCAGGAAAACGCTTCCTTAGGTATCCGGATCAGCTCGCGTTCCTCAGCCCAGCACAGTCCCGCGGTGCCCCGAGGTGTTTGTGATCTGCGCAGGGATGCTTTGCGCGTCACAGGCCTGCGCGCTTGCACCGAGCCCTGCAGGATGGATTGTGGTTGGTGTGGTCGTATACAAGAAGGTTGAATTTTTGTTTACAGTGTCAACACATTCGCACCAAACAAACGAGGGCGAGCGCTCGCGCGCGCGATCGTACGAGCGCAGCCCTAGGCACCCTCCCTCTCCTGTGAAACGCAACGTCTCGTGGCTGACGCAGCCTGCAGACTTTCGGGCCTCGCTTCGCCCAGCCTTACCCACACCCTACCCGCTGCCGAGAGGCTACAGATACCTGGTTGCGTGAGATGTGATCCGAGAAAATGCGAGGCGGCTCGTTCCCATGGTAGGGCTGGCGGTGGCGTGAGGATGTTAGCAGTGGCGTGGTTGCGCGTAAGATGCCTATAGGACATTCTTGCATCTTCCATGAAAAGATGTCTCGAGCATCTATTAGATGTTAGTATCATCAAGGCATCTTACAGTGCATCTCTTCCCTGGCGAACGAAGATGGAACTTTAGGGTTAGGGTTAGGGTAATTGATCCCATCCGGTCGCTTCTGTGAAACGAACAGGCTCTCCGATCAACACCTCGTTGCCAGGACCGATTGGACAAGGCGGTACGCAAGTATGTCTCGTATACTACAAGTATCACTCAAAACAGAAAGATTTATCGAACCGACATTACCTGATCTGCCAGGTATTGACCCCTGGACTGGAGGGACGCGACAGATCAGATTGATTAACAAGCGATATCTCGCGCGGCTGTGGCTGCGCCCCGAATCCGTAGGGCGGAGTGACGACATATCTCTTGGAAGCCACCTCACACGGCACGACGAACCAGCATCTTGTGGACTTCTGTTGTTGTTAAGTTTCATAGACTATACATATTTACTGTAGTATCTTGTCGCTCTTGTCAATCATTTCGAGGAAGACATTGGCCGAGAAATCACGACCCCTATCAATCAGTGCTGTTGAAGTCGACACAACAAGACGAGTGAAGGACATTCATTTCGACGACAATAGCGACAATGGCGGAAACCGGTGCGCAGCAGAGCTCTCTGAAGCAGTTCCTTGCTGTGAGTCCCCCTTCAACAGTTGTGTCAAGATAGAGGTCCGCATCTGCCTCCAAGTCTGGCTTCCCGGAGCATACCAGCGCCAACGTTGGCTGGACGTCAAGGACACACCACGATGGAGAAGAAACAAGCACAAGTCAAACCTCAAAAGACACACAGACTCACACGCACAAACACTCCAAACATCAATCCAACCGCTTACCTATCCCTCTTCTTTCAGTCCATCGCCACCATCAAAGGCGACCTAAGCAACATCACCGCGCCGCCCTTCGTGCTCGCCGACAAATCCACCACCGAGTTCCCCCGCTACTGGATCGAGCACCCGGACCTCTTCGCCGCACCCGCGCACGAGCCCTCGCCCGAGAAGCGCCTCCTCGCCGTCCTCAAGTGGTTCCTCGCCTCGCTGCGCGGCCAGCAGTACGCCGGGCGCGCGCCCGCCGACGGCGTCAAGAAGCCGCTCAACGCTTTCCTGGGCGAGGTGTTCGTCGGCGAGTTGGGGGCCGAGGGCGAGCAGACGAGGCTCGTCAGCGAGCAGGTCAGCCACCATCCGCCTGTCACGGCGTGTTATCTATGGAATGCGAAGCATGGCGTTCGCGCGGAGGGGTTCACGAGGCAGGAGATTACGTTCTCGGGGAGTGTGAATGTGCGGCAGACGGGGCATGCGGTGCTGCGGTTGGACGAGTGGGAGGAGGACTACTTGGTCCCGCTGCCGGATGTGAAGGTGAAGGGAATCCTGACCGGCGGACCGTATCCGGAGCTGAGTGGTACGTACAAGATCGTGTCGTCGTCCGGGTGCGTGGCGGAGGTGGACTTCACGGGTAAAGGCGTGCTGGGGCTGGGAGGGCAGAAGAACCATGTGCAGGCGGCCGTTTATGGTGCGGGCAGCAACGAAGGCGGCGCGAAGAAGAAGCCGTTGTACTCGGCCGAAGGGAATTGGACGGAGAGCTTCACGTCCACGGACGGCGACGGGAAGACGATCGAGACGTACGACGTCGCGTCGGCGCCCGTGACGGAGTGCCGCACGGCGCCGGTGGAGGAGCAGGATGCGTGGGAGTCGCGCAAGGCGTGGCGCGGCGTGATCGACGCGATTCACGTTGGGGACATGCAGAGGGTGTCGGACAGCAAGAGCGCGCTGGAGAACGCCCAACGGGCCATGCGGAAGGAATCGGGAACGAGCGAAGAAGCCTGGCGACCGCTCTTTTTCCGGAAGGAGGATCGTGATCCGGTAGCGGAGAAGCTTCTCGAGGCCGTGGGGGAGTCATTGGATGTTGACGCCACCTGTGGGATCTGGAGGTTTGACGTTGAGAAGGCCACATCATTGGATCGACCTTGGAGGGCTCAGCTCACTCCACATGGGCTGGAGTGAGGCAATCGGGGCCGTGACGACTGCCTTGTGATGTGCGATGGGGGCAGGTGGAGTGGAGTGGCCCAGGGAGACCACCACTCATCTGATAGTCTGTGGCACGCCAGCCAGTAGACTTTCTAGCGGGAACTCACCTTTGGTGGTCCTGAGAGGATGGTGGTACGGTAGCTTTCTCAGCATGATTGAAGACATTGCCGCAGGCGTCCGAGGAGCCTCTCGGCAGTCCAGATATGATTTTGACGTGCTATTATTCCCGATGGGGCATGCGAACTCCACGTCAACCAGGGAGACCCATGGAAGTTGTGATGCCGTGGACTATCGGATAGACTGGAGGAAGGAGCAACAGGGTGGGCGGCCCTTCCGGAAGGATCGTGGGCCACCTTCGGGTGCCTGCACGGTTCGAGGCTAGGCAATTGTAGAGCATTACTCGTGAGTCGTAGGGCATGATGTGTTGGCAGTCTAGGTATCATCGGATCGGGCAGCAGCTCGACAATCGTCGTTGCGTTGAGAGTAGCTAGTCATTGGCGCAGACGCATGCGGACGTTGCGCGAAAAAAACTTCCAGAAGCTCCAAGCGCTGAAACATGCGGAAGGCACTGATGCGTGCGCGCGCGTGGGAAGTGCATTTTTTCACGACGTGTGGGGACCTCCGGCAGATAGCACACCCTTCTTGGAGATGAGATACTTTGGCTCGCACGAGTCCCGGCTCGAGGCATATGGGGTGTTATTGCGCGATGATTCGACGGCCGCTCCCTGCCGCGTAGGCTGAAGTGTCACGATCCTGCCGTTCCCGCAAGGCTGACAGGGCAGGCTGGAGAAGGCAAAGGTCCGTGGTCCACCTCGAATCCATCTCCAAGCGACCCCAGTCCCGATGCGCGTAGATGCGGGCGGTGCGGCCTCGGTGCAATGATGCGTTCCAAGGCGGCGACGCGACAGCAGGTACCTTGCAGGATGGGAGTGGATATTCTTCGGAAACGCGCCGCCAGGAACCCAATTGACGGGAAGCGGGCCCTGAGGACGGTCCTGTCGATCATGGGGCCGGGCGGCGTCTCAGATTGGTTGCGCATCTCTGAGCGCTACGGCGAGGGTGTTTGGGTTGGGACGGCAAACGGTCGGGGTCGAGCGGCGACGCAAGCGCAGTGGTAGTGCAAAGTGCGAAGGGCAAAGCGTCGCGCTGCCGAATCGGGCGTGATGATAAGATTCATCAGCGCGCCAAGGCCTGGACGTTGTCGTTTTTGATCAAGCCGCTGCGATCGGCATTGGGCGCAACCTTGCCAATTAGACATGTGACACCGCCGCAGGAGAGGCGCCGGAATTGCCTCCTTTAACGATAGCGAGAGGTATATCGGGCTTGGCGCTGCAATGCTTGTCACAGCGCCACGGTGGTAGTTGCTGCGGAGGCGGCGAGCGCAGCGGGTCGTCGACAACGATTGACAAGTGCCAGCGCCGGCGTCGACGCGCATGCGGCGGTTCAGACCCCACGGACGGCCTCGTGGAGGCCATGACGGAGCGAGTGGGCACCGCGTGCGAGGTCGAGCAGCGACCGAGGCGCTGGAACGGCGCGGTGGTTACAGGACAGGAGTGGTCGGGCGCTGGCGAAAGCTTGCGGCGATCCTGCCGTGATGCGCAGGCGCAGCGCAGCGGCGGGCGGTGGTGGGTGAAGAGGCCGAGTGGCGGAGGGACCATGGTACGCCCAAGCGGCGAAGAGCGCACAAGCATTGTCGGCGAAGCGGCTTGAGAGGGCGAAGATCATCATCAGGTGGGAGGGCGTTGCGAGCGCTCCCTTTGTCGTTGGTCGCGCGCTCGGGGTGCCAGACCCGCTCCGCCCTCAGGCCGACAGCGCTGAATGCATGATCTTCCCCTGAACGGCGACCTGAATGGCGGCTGATGGTGTGGACGTCGGGCGGGAGTGGATGATAACGGACGGATAAGCCTCGTCTCTCCACGGCACGCTGGGTGAGAGGGTGCCAGTCTAGACTGCTTGCGGCGGTGCCGTCTGGCGTGGCGATAGCGATAGCGATAGCGACGTCGCCGGGATGTGAAGACGGATGGCGCGACCTGTCGACATGGGCGCGGTTGCAGGACATACAGGCGGCTACAGTACCTTAGCTAGGTACAGTAGGTGCATACATGTCACGGCACTGCACTGAACACACACAGGTCGCTGGAAGCAGGCGTTCGCGAGCGCCACGCCCCATGCACCGAACCTTGCTTATAGGAGGGCGCTCGCGGCGCCCCTGCGTGGAGAGAGGGCTCGGTGGCTCTGTGTATTGCGGTGCGCTGGCCAGCCCGTGGCGCAAGCAGGTTTGATTAAAATAACTAGGTTACTTGGGTACCTTATTGAGCGAGTGACAGAAACGGGCCGCCTGCAGCCACAAGCCACCGACGCAGGCGGGTGGAGGAGTCCTGCAGGACACGTGACCCGGAGCCAGTCCGTCCAGGCCGTCAGCGCATCATCGTCGCTATCTACGCCGGACTGCCAAGGCAAACGGTGCCGGGTTAGCCCTCGTCGGCCATCTACCACGGGGCAGGAGAGCGCACTGGCTGCCCCGTTCGCCTGCGCGGCGCGCCCTCGCCAGACGAACCAGCGCAGACACTCGCACACGCACACGCACACGCACGCACGTCCGCAGACACGAGCGGTGGCGACGCTCACTGCTCGCAGTCCGGGAGGCTAGGGTGCATACCGTCGACAATCGCTTGTTCTAGCGACGTTCGCCCGACCGCCATCGGCAATCGAGGGCTGGCGATGGAGCAGGACGACTAGTATGATTGATGACTCTGCGCGCCAAAGCCTCGCGTGGTGCCCGTCGCGTGTACCTGCAGCGAGGCGCCCATGTGCCGCCCGCCGGCCGGGACGAGATGGCGAACCTTGAGCGTCGATCGCCCGTCCAATAACCGACTGAATCGACTGAATCGACGGGCCCGGCGGATGACGAGGGCGTTTCAATCTAAAAGACTGTGCAGATGCTTCCAACGCTGGCCCCTGCTAGCGCCCGCGCTGCCTTGCCCAAGGTCCAGTATCCGGTACACATGCAAATTTCACCCGGCCGCCGCCCCGTAAGGCAGGGTGGACCTCACTTGCTGAGTCCGGCAAGCCCAGCAGCCCAGCAGCCCAGCAGCCCTCCAGCCTTCCCACCACCGCCCATGCCGCCCTGCAGCGCCTCCTCGCTCGCTCGCTCGCTCGCCCGCCTGCCCCTGCTGGCCTTCAACCCTCTCCGAGCTCCGGCGAGCGAGTGAGTGCCTGTGCCAGCAGGGCGGTCTGCGCAGCCCGGAGTCCGCGCCGCGCGATGTTCGTCCCTCACAGCCAGCCCAACGGCCTACCGCGCTGCCCTCGCGCTCCGGCAGCCATGCGCGAGACAAGCCGCTAGGGGCGGCCTCACACTGTCTTATTGCACCAGTTGCCAGCGCAGGGCCCCATGCCCTCCCGTATCGCCTGTGTTGCTTGCCACCCGCGCCGAGCCCGCCGCCTGCGCCTTGCAATGTGGGTTGCGTGACGCCGGATTGCTCGAACGCGCACGCCATATGCCTCTCGCCCGCCAGATCGCGGATTGACAGCTCTCGAGTTTCAGGCGAACTGGAGTTTACTGGATCTCCCACGCCGGTGTTCAAGCTAGCCTCCCAGGGTGGGATGGAGATGGCACAGCACGGACTTGTTGCAGAGATAGTGGGTCTGTGGACCGACCGTTGTTCGGGTGTATTTAGGGCGGCGCGGCGCTACAGACGGGTGGTGATGTTGATGCAGCATCCTTCATTTTCGTGTTGAGCGGCCGCGTGTTTTTGGGTTGACGATCTTCCGGTCTACTGTGCACGCTTTCGTCTCGATCTCCAGCTCCACTTCACTCGAAGACCTCTCCACCACACTCGCTTTGTTATAGACGCTCTTTCCTGCACCCTATCCTTCTGGGATCAGTACCCCGGCCCCTCACCTGGACTTCCTATCTTCCAAACCCCCCCGCCACCTGTCCGGCCGGAGCTGCATCCTCCAGCAGCGAACCTCGACCATAGTGTCTCCCTTTCAGTAAACACGCGCTCTACAAGGCTTCGCTATGGCGAACGCCGTCGGCCAGATCGAGGCATTCGCCTTGGCCTCCAGCCTTCCTCACTCTAATGACCTCACGAAATACTTCTCATTCACACAACAAGCCATCGCTTCTGGATCGTCGGATCGCACACGACTGCTCGCGCACATCCCCAGATCCAGCGTTCCCTCATATGGACCTCTCGCTACGCTGTCGGCTCTCCTGGCGACACTGCCTGGATCATGGCCCATCCTCCGTCTTCAGCAGACCTACACCGAGCTTTGGAAGCAACTGCCCAGCGAGGCGAAGGCTGGCAAAGCGCCTGAAGCCGCGAAGAAGTTGCTTGATCTCGTCCTCCGCCAGTGCAAGGATTCATACTCGTCGATGACCGACCTTTTCCACCCTGAAGTCACGTCGACTGCTATGATCAACCCCGAAGATGGCCAACATCTCACCCACCACGAGCTCGCCAGCTGCGTTGCCGACTTCAGACTGCCTGTGACTGCTATTCCTGGCCAGAGCAAGCCCGTAGTGGCAATCTCTCTCCCTAACGGTCCCACGTTGGCCCTCACAGTTCTGGCCACGGCCTCTTACTACACTGCCGCTCCCGTCGCCCACGGCAGTGGTGTCGGTGCCGAGCAGTTCAAGTCGGACGTCCTTCAATCACAGACTAACCTGGTGTTGGCTGCGCCTGCGGATGTCGACCGTCTGGGCCTTCGAGACCAGTGGCTGGCCGACGCCAGCATTGAGGTGTTGCTGGTCGAGCTTACGGCCGACATGAAACTGCAGCTCCGTGACACAAACGGCAACCCTCGCCACGATTCGCACTTCTGGCCCCAGCCTCCTCCGAATTCCGCTGACGACATTGGCATCATGCTGTTCACCTCTGGTACTAGCGGAACGAAGAAGCTTGTGCCTCTGTTCACCCACTCGCTCGTCTGCGGCGCAGCCATGGTCATCGACTCCTGGGGCCTCTCTCCCAGCATGCGATGCTTGAACCAGATGCCTCTCAACCACGTTGGTGGTCTCGTTCGCAACCTTTTCGCACCTGTCATGTCTGGAGGTTCAGTCATCTGCTGCGCTGCGTACGACGCCAACTTGTTCTGGGACTGCGTTGAGGACCACGCCCCGACTTGGTACTACGCCTCTCCCAGTATGCACCAGGGTATCCTCGAGGCTGGCGCTGACCGACCGGAGACTGTCGCCAAGAGCACCATCCGACTGATTTGCAACGCCGCTGGCGGGTTGCTTCCCAGTCTTGCACACCAGCTCAAGGACACTTTCTCTGTCAGCGCCCCGACCACCGTTCTGCCTTCCTACGGTATGACCGAGTGCATGCCTATTTCCACGCCTCCTCTCAACTACAAGCTCGACAGGACCGGTACATCTGGTGTATCTGTCGGCCCCGAAATCGCGATTCTCGATGGCAACGACTGCTACATTGAAGATGAGACCGTTGGCCGCATTGCTGTCCGCGGGTCTCCTGTCTTCAACGGCTACCTGAAGAACAACAAGCTTGACACGTCCTGCTTCAACGAGGAGGGCTGGTTCGACACTGGTGACATGGGATACCTGGATGCTGATGGATTTTTGTACATCACTGGCCGCAGCAAGGAGGTCATCAACCGTGGCGGTGAGCTGATCAGTCCTTTCGAGGTCGAAGAGGCCGTCGTTGCAGCTGGTGCCAACCCTGACTCCCCCGTTTATGGACGCATCACCAAAGCCCTCGCTTTCTCCGTTACCCACGACGTTCTGCAGGAAGTCGTTGGTATCGCGGTTGTCACACCCGAAGGCGCGCCTCGTGCCGATCTTCGCGGCTTGACTGAGGCTGTTAAGGGCACCTTGTCCTCGGTCAAGATCCCCGTCTTCATCGTTTTCATGGACGAGGGTGTGCCCACGAACAACAATAAGGTTCTGCGCATCAAACTTGCCGACCGTCTCGATCTTCCCACCATCTCTGACAGCACTCCTGCATCCGAGCGTTACTACGAGGCCGACTGCCCTCCTAACAACACCCCTCTCAAGGAGCCCATCGCCAGCCGCCCTCTCCAGGTCTCGCACGAGGAGCTCGAGGAGACCGCCAAGCAGGTCCTTCCTGCGGACGTTGACGTTCACGTTCGCGAGGACGAGTCTGGTTTCTACCCTCAACTCGTCTTGGCGCCCACCACGGACTCGTCCTATCCCGGCACCGTTGGTGACATCTCTGCCGACATGCTTATTCTCAAGCTTTCGGAGAGCCTGCCTGGCTACCTGACTCCTAAGCGTGTCCACCAGCTTCAGGAGCCTTTGCCTCGCAGCCGCCAAGGCAGCGTCGACACTATTGCTGTGGAGAAGCTCGTGAACGTCAAGCCCGTCAAGAGCTCTGGCGCCACCGGCCTCTCTCCCAGCGAGGAGAAGATTGCCGATGCATTCTCGTCGATTCTCGCCATCCCGATGGGTGACCTCGATGGCACCTCCGACTTCTTCGATCTTGGTGGTGACAGTATGAAGGCTGGTCGTCTTCTGTCTGCTCTCCGTAAGGAATTCAAGGTTCGCCTTGCCATCGATGCGCTGTTCACCAACAAGACCGTCTCTGGCCTGGCCAACATCATCGACGCTAAGGTTGGCGACGAGAAGAAGGGCGCTTCTGCCACCGCGAATGCCGTCGAGCCGGAGCCTCTTCCTGGCCTCGACAAGACCTGCAGCTCCACCAACCCGTTCCTCATGCTTCTTCAGCTCGTCCCGATCGGTATTCTTTACCCGATGAAGCGTGCTTTGACCTGGACTGTCTTCATGTACTGCATGTCGTACACTCAGAACCTCAGCACCAACAGCTCCGTCCCTGGTCGTCTCCTGGACTTGGTCGTCTCCATTGCCATTGGCAAGTGTGTCACCAAAATTGTTGCTCCCTGCATCTCCATCGCTGTCAAGTGGATCGTCATCGGTAAGCACAAGGAGGGTCTCTACCCGATGTGGGGCAGCTACCACACCAGGTGGTGGTTTGTCCAGAAAACCATCGAGACCTCCGGCATTGGTCTTTTTGGCATGTTCAACTGGACCAGAATCCTCTACTACCGCCTCCTCGGCGCCAAGATTGGCAAGAACGTCCAGATTGTCCTCGGCGCGAAGCTCGGTGAATACGATCTGATCAACATCGGTGACAACGTCGTGCTTGAGCGCTGCAAGGTCCGCCCCTTCGCTGCCGAGCGCAACACTTCCATGTACCTTGGACGCATTGACATTGGTTCTAACTGCTCTGTCGGCGTCGCATCTAGCGTCGCTGCTGGTGCCAACCTCCCGGACAACACCTGCATCGGACCCAACTCTTCCAGCTGGGAGATGTCTGGCGCTGATGAGTCCAACCGCGACCTGAACCAGTCCATGATCCCCAAGGGCCACTGGCTCCTCAACTGGACCATTGGTCTTCCCCTCGCAATCGTCATCATCTTCTGCGGCTGCATTCCTTGGCTCGCTGCTCTCGTTGGTATGGTCTACGGAAAGCCTGGTGGCAACCACCCTGACAACCTCCGCACCGTCCTCATCTGGTTCTCTGAGCCCGAGCGAGTTGGTTTCCACTACCTCGCCATGGCTGCTCACTCCGGTGTTGGCCCCTACTTCTTCTTCTTCGCCTTCCTCTTCGTCAAGACTTTCTTCGATGCCTGCATGGGTGTCCAGAAGGGTGGCTCTTGGCAGGGACAGTCGAACATGGCCAAGTTCCGTCGCGACTTCATGAACACCATGATGCCTGCTTCTCAGTTCCACAAGCTCACTGAGCTCTTCGGCACCCACTACGAGTCCACATCCATCTTCGCTAGGATGCTTGGAGCCAAGATTGGCAAGCGTGTCTACTGGCCTGGCACTGGTCCCACCATCCAGGACTGGGACCTCATTGAGATTGGCAACGACGTCGTCTTCGGCTCCCGCTCTCACCTCGTCACGACTGACGCTCACGGTAGCGACAAGGTCAAGATCAACAGCGGTGCCATGGTTGCTGACCGTGTTGTCCTCCTCCCCGGTGTCGAGATGGGCGAGAAGACTGTCATGGGCAGTGGTGCTCTCACCCGCCGTAACGGCTACTACGCTGATGGCTCTACCTGGGTCGGCTCCAAGAACGGCGAGGCTGTCTGCTTATCTTCTCCTGACTCTGCTTCCACCGCTACCTCGCCTTCTCTCGGCCGCAGGACTGAGATGTACTACGACTTGAAGAAGGCCAACCCTCCGATCCCGACCACCAGCCTCAACTCCTCCAGCACCACTCTCGTCAAGCAGACTCCCATTGACTCCGAGCAGTCCAGCTTGTACGCGGTCGAGGAGGGCCACGAGCTCAAGTTCTTCTCCAACGCCGACCTCAAGGACGCCCAGCGCGCCAACGCCTACCGCATGTCCGCCATGGTCCGCGATATTCCTGATGACGACCCTACCACCCCTGCGGAGGATGAGTCCTCTTCTCCTTTCGGTCGTGCCTTCTACCAGGGACAGGCTTCTTACCACGTCTGGGGCCAGTTCTTCATCTTCTGCTACTCGACTCTCATCATCATCGCCGTCGCTGTCTACTGGAACATTGGCTCCATCGGCGCTGTCCAGGTCGTCGGCAACCTCGTGCGCCGCGATGACTACTCCGAGTACGTGATGGCCGTCGCTCCCGAGCGTCCTATCATCCTGTACTTCATCTTCTGCGCCCTCATCATTGGTATCATGGGCGCTCAGACCATCATCGCCCTCCTCGCCATCATTGCAGTCAAGTGGATTCTCATGGGCCGCCGCACCCAAGGCAACTACGACTGGGACAAGTCCCCCTACTGCCAGCGCTGGCAACTCTTCCTCAAGTTCGAGTCCTTCCGTCGCACTTGCTACGGTGGCCACGGCATCCTCGGTCTGCTCACCGGCACCGCCTGGGTTCCGATGTACTTCCGCTGCCTCGGCGCGGAGATCGGCTTGGACTGCTCGATCTTCTCCTCTGGAACGCCCTCGCTTTACTTCACCGAGCCCGACCTCCTCCACCTCGGCAACCGCGTGTGCGTCGACGACGCCTCGCTCGTCGGCCACATCAACACCCGCGGCAAGTTCGACCTGAACCCCTTGTACGTCGGCGACCGCTCGGTCCTGCGCTCTGGCTCGCGTCTGCTCTCTGGCGCCCGCATGGAGCCCGACACCTGCCTGCTTGAGCACACGCTCGTCATGGCCGGCGACATCGTCGACCAGGGCTCCACCTCGCAGGGCTGGCCCGCTGAGGAGTTCAAGGGCAACCGCATGCCCACGCTCAAGGCGCAGAAGCACTGGGTCATCGCGGAGTAAGGAAGCTCACCTGCGGATCCCGTTCGCCTCGCTCTGCTTTACGCTGCTGCTTTGCTCTCGATCGTTCAAGCCTCAGCCACAAGCTCTGTTTCCTGTTTCTGCATCTGAGAGACTTCTTTCGTACCATTTCTTCTTCTCTTTCTTACCCATCTCGTTTTTTCTCATCTTATTTGAATCATTTGGGATACCCATCCGACAACGCGCTTTCTCTTCCCGGGCACCTCTCTCCGAACGGGCCGGGGAAGCAAGAAAATACACAAAAAGCGTTCTCGACCGCGCTCGCATTCGTTCTTGCACACACGCGCGCACGCACATTTACATACGTTCGCTGTTTTCGATAATTCGAGGGGCTTGGGAAAGGCGTTCTTGCTTGCTTGGCTTTCTACTTTTTGTTTTGCAATCATGACCAACCAAATAGAGGAGGGGCAAAATGTGTCTAGGGGATTCAAACAACAACGAGTGTACGTTGTTACGGCGCGCGTCGCCGCCGCCGCCGTCGTTTTCTATTACTTATTTTCTACTACTGTTACCGTCTCTTTTCGTTTCTTCCTTCATATCGTCCATACTTTAATCGCTAGTACTGAGCATCTGCCCATCCATCGGGTCTAGAAGATGCATAAATATCTGTATATATCTCACCATCAAACAACACCAATCCCAAGATCAATTCCATCCCAACAAACCCGAGAACCCAGATCGATTCCTCGTCGCCAACTCCCCAATAAATCCCTTGCGTCGCCCTCCTTTTCCTTGTTCTGCATCAGCAAAACGCACCACTTCGCCCTTGGCACGCCGAAGGAGGTCGACTTAAGCTCGCCGCGCGTGGCGCTCGCAAACTTCCAGCCCGCCTCGCTTGCGCGCGCCTGGCTTGCGCAATGCCCTGCCTCCCCGCGCTCGTATTTTTTTTTTTCTTTTCTGGCTTTGGCTTTGGCTTTGACTTTTTAGGCGAGCGGCGTTTCGTTTCGTTTCGTGTTTTCTCGCTTGCTGCCGGCCGGCCGGCCGGCTGGTAGGGCGTAGGGCGGGCAGCCGGTCAGTCGGCCGGGACTGGGATTCCGGGTTCGTGGGTTTCGTTGTTATTAACAGCAAAGTTGGTGGCGCCGCGGGATGGGGTCCGTCCCGTGTTTTTTCGGCCAGGCCGGTTTTGGTGTTGTTCTTTTCTTGGATGGTGGGGTTATTTTTTTTTTTTTGACTGAGTAGGCGAGGCGAGGGGAGGGTTCGGGATGTGGTACTTCTAGTAGTGTTGTTGGGGATTCTGTCTTTGGAAGAATGCTGATGTCACGGGCGTGTTTGGTGGCGGTGGGTTTGGTGGAGGGTGCTTGACGGTCGGGCGTTGTCGTGCGATTCATGTGCCTTGATTTGGGAGTTTGATGTGGTGTGAAGGGTGACGTTTGCGTGGATGTGAGTTCGTTGCGGGATCGTTATTTACACGTTATATCGTCTTGACGTTGCTATGCCCCTGCTTCTCCATCTGAGAATGTCTCTGAATGCGTTTCCGCTCACATCACCTCTCAACGCCATTCCGTAACACTGCTACACTTACGGCGCCACCATAGCATCCAGCACCTACACCAGCTTCTGGTCTAAGCTGAAGACATTGAGATGTTATCCATTACAAAACGCCTCGCTGTTCAAACCTCAATAACACCCCCGAACTGCCCGAAACACCCCACAATCAACATCAGCCATCAGCCATTAGCAACTTAAGCAGGCGCCTCATACGGCTTGACGAGCATCTCACTGAACTTGGAGATGCTCTCGGTGCCGCGGACCTCGTCGACGAGCAGCGGCATCTTGACAACGTGGAAGTCCTCGCCGTACAGGTCGTCGATCTGCTCAAGGTACTTGCGCTGCATCTTGCGGCGGCTGTTGCACTGCGCGCACGGGTTGTCGGCGCTGGGAAACAGCAGCTGGTTGACCACCATGGCGTGCGTGTCAATCTCGTAGCTGCCCAGCTCTTGAATCATGCGCTCGGTTTCGTAGAGGGAGAGGAACTCGGGGATCAGGACGGGGATGAAACTGTTTTCGAAGATTCAGTGGTGTTCGTCGAGGGGGTTGTGCTCGATGCAAACTTACGTCGTCAGGTCGGCATCCTTGAATTGCTTGTTAACCTCGCCGATGGTCGCGCGCAGGTCCTCCATCTTCTTCAGCACGTCGTCCAGGCTCTGGCCGTTGGGCAGGCCACCACGCGCACCCAGCACGGAGTTCAGCATGGGCCCAAACTGCTGGCTTAGCTGGCTGAGCTTCTCCAGCGCCTTCTCCATGACGGTGGGGAACTGCAGGAAGCGCAGGGTGTGGCCGGTGGGCGCGGTGTCGAAGATGACCACCTCGTACTCCATGCCCTTAACCTGCTTGAGCACCTCGGCGAAGCTCATCGCCTCGTCCACGCCGGGAATGCTGAACGCCATGTCTTGGAACATGTTGCCCACGCCGCCCAGGCCCTGCATGGCTTCCTGCGCGTCGTCGCCGCCGGCCGAGATCAGGTCCTGGATCGAGCCGTTCGGGTCGATCTCCATCGCGGCCAGGTTCTCCACGCCGGGGACGGGCCTGGCGTCCTTGCCGAACTTGACGCCGAAGGCGTCGCTCAGGTTGTGCGCGGGGTCGGTCGAGATGAGCAGGACGGACTTGCGGGCGCGCGCCATCTGCACGGCGAGCGAGCACGAAGTGGTGGTCTTGCCGACACCACCCTTGCCGCCGACGAAGACCCATTTGAGTGTCTTCTGGTCGAGGATGGGCTGGAGCGAGGGCGCGAGAGCGTCTGCGTCGGCCATGGTTGGAGGGGTAATTCGTTGCTGTTGTTGTTGTGGTGGTGGTGATGGTGGTGGTGGTGTGTAGTCCAGTCTAGCAGTGTATGAGTGTGAGGGAGGGTGTTATGTGTTGGCGATACGATGTAGAGGGAAGGATTGAAGAGTGCAAGGGAGTGTTTCGCTGCCTGCAAGGTTGGACGAGGGCGGGTGGGCAAGTGGGATAGAGTTGGCTGCACGTGGCTTTGACGATTTGGAGCAGCAGCCCACGCGGCGACGTCAGATGGAGGGCGGGCGAGACGTGCGAGACCCTGGAGGCTTCACGCGCCACGCGCCTCGAGCTCGCACCGCCACCTGTGGCTGCGATTTTTCTGCTGCGAAGCCCGACCAGCCGAGAACTTTTGGCTGCCCGTTCATGTGATCCTGCCACTGCAACCACCACCCACTCTCCACTACACATCCACATCCACATCCACATACACAATGGCTGCCGAAGTGCAGCCCGTAGCGCCGGTGCGCGCGGCGCCTGGCCCTGCGCCTTTGACCGCCGACCAGGCCTACTGGCGCACCTTCAAGTCGCAACTGCTCGTTCCCTCGCCGCACAACAGCGCGATCACCTCTATTACCACCGGCGCCAACGACACATTCGCTGTCACTTCCGGTGGCCGCGTCCAGATCTTCAGCTCTCGCACCCGGAAATTAATAAAGACCATCTCGCGATTTGGTGTGGACGATGTGGCCCGCTCTGGTGTTCTCAGGCGGGATGGCAGGATTGTGCTGGCTGGCGGAGAATCTGGTGTCATTCAGGCATTCGATACGGGCAGCAGAGCCATCCTGAAGCAGTTCATGCGTGAGGAAAAGAGGAGGCAGGCCGTGCATGTTGTCAGCTGGAGACCGGATGTCTTGACCGAGTTCATGACATGTAGCGACGATCGGACGGTCAAAGTTTGGGATCTCACCGAGGACGAGCCCAAGTTCACTGGTCTTGGACACGAGGATTACGTGAGAGCTGGGTGCTGGCTACCTGGCCAGGAGGGAATGTTGGTGACGGGCAGTTACGATCAGACCGTCCGCGTCTGGGACACTCGACAAGCAGGCCGAGCGGTCATGGTGTTCAAGGTCGCCGGTGCCGTCGAGGACGTCCTCGCCCTCTCATCCTCCACTGTCGCTGTCGCCGCCAGCAACACCGTCTCTATCCTCAACCTCATTTCCGGCAGGGCCGAAGTCATCCTGCGCTCGCACCAGAAGACCGTCACAGCCCTCTCCCTCGCCCAGAACAATACCCGCCTCTTGACTGCTGCTCTCGACGGCCACGTGAAAATCCACTCCACTGCCAGCTGGGAAGTCGTCGCCTCAGCAAAATACTCCGCCCCCATCCTCTCCCTCTCCACCGTTCCCTCCACCACCGGCGACTCCGACGACCGTCACCTCGCCGTGGGCCTGCAAACCGGCCTCCTCAGCATCAAAACCCGCCTTGCGGGCGCCGAGAAAGTCAAGTCCCGCGAGAAGGAAAAGCGCATGCAGGCGCTCCTCGCGGGCACGGCGGACGAGTACGAGCGCAAGCAGCGCAAGAAGGACACGCGCCAGGGCATCCGCGCGCGCGACCGCGGCAAGGACTTCCGCGGCGAGGGCGCCGACATCGTCATCACAGGCAACGAGCGTGGCGTGAAGCCCAAGAAGCTAAGGCCCTGGCAGCAGAGCCTGCGCAAGGGTGCGTATGCGCACGCGCTCGATCTTGTCCTCACGCCTCCCAATGGCCCGGATTACTACTCCAACGAAGACGTGCTCACTTGCTTGACTGCGCTGCGTCACCGCTCGGCGCTGCGCACGGCGCTCGCCAATAGGTCTGAGGAGCAGCTAGCGCCTGTGCTGGAGTGGGTGCTGAAGTACATCAACCACCCGCGTCTTATGAGTCTGACGACCGATGTTGCGCTCGTAGTGCTGGACTTGTACAGTTACAAGATGGGCGGCTGGGCTGAGGACGCTGCGGGCGACGAGGGCAGGAGGGTGTTGTCGCTTGTGGAGAGGATAGGGAAGAGGGTGAGACGAGGCTGCGAGTTGGCCCAGCAGGCGGAGGGCGTCATTGGCGTTTTGGAATTGCTCGGTGAGGGTTGAAGAGACCGATGTTACTTTTTATCGTTTCCGTCGTTCGCCTGCCTGGGTTGGTCGACTTCGTCCAGGAGGCGCTACTGGGGACCAAAAGATGGATGCGACTGAGCTCTTCCCAGCTCCGACGGTGCAGTAGTTCATGATGGGATACCATTGGGGGTTAGTGGGCTCGACCATCGCAAGGTCACTATCCAAGCGGCCGGGTGATTCGTTTCAATCATGGGAAGACCATACACTCTTAGCCGACCCATCGCTTGCGTCGCACAGGGGACGCTTATTGAAGACACGCGGGCATGTTCTCCGCATGTATAACAGGCACGGATGCCCTTCCAATCTCTCTAGGAGGGTACCATGGCACTTCGCCGTGGTTGCGGATGTTGTTCATACATGATGTCTCAAGTTATTATACAATAGAGACGAGTTGGGACTAAAGATACCATTGTAAAAACACAGTCTCATTATCTTCTAGTCAGCTCTGTACCACAGACCTCTCATACGACTCCTCAAAATCCTCCTAGTACTTCGCGGCGCACCTCACGCAATTCCTGAAGCCAGCTTCGTTGGTTGTCCAAGCACCGGTCCGAGCCCTTCTCAACGCAACGAAGAAATGCCGCGTGTATGCCCCTTGCGGAATCTGGGAAGACAAAAGAAAGGGGCAAAAGAGAAGCGATGCTCTCAAGCTTCCTCCCGTGATCGAAACAGGGACCTTAGGATGTCTTGCATGGCTGCAATCCCACGCTCTACCACTGAGCTAAAGAAGCCGATTAATTTTGAATGTCATGGCATGCCAATCAAATTATAGACCATTAAATTGGCATTGCCGTATTAGATATCTGTAGGCTTTGCTGCAATGTCGGATTATCGATCTGTTTCAAATGAATCTGTCTCTTTTTCAGTGTAATACTATCCGGTTCACTTGATAAAGCACACTTCAAACCGCCTTTTGATTTCCACGAACTTCCTTTGGACCAAAACGCCGTTGTAAGCACGTCTGCCTCGGCTTCTTATCACATCCACCAGACCGGTATCGGCGCCCGTATGAGTTGAGTTTAGTGCCCCTCAAAGTGTTTCTGTGGTAGTTTTACACCAATGTAGGAACTGTACATCATCAAACCACTAGCTACCGTGTATCAACTGTGTCACCTGCGGTAGTAACTAATCTTCATCGCGCGACACGATCAAGGACTGTCAATCATGCCTCCACCTGCCTTCTCGGTCAAGGCTCTCGACCATGTCGTGCTCACCGTGAGATCTGTCCCCGCGACTGTCGCTTTCTATACGACTCGTCTGGGCATGAAGCATGAGACTTTTGTGTCTGGTGCCGGGGAAAAACGGTATGACATCGTACCTGAATCTTACTCAATCCTACTGTTCCCTGCCTTATGTTCCTGGGCGATCAACTATAGCTAGTCCACGGTAGGCAGTATCGCTGACGGTGAGAAAGCCATGCGCTCAAATTTGGCGCCCAGAAAATCAACTTGCACCTCTCGGGAGCGGAGTTCGAGCCCAAGGCTGCGAAAGTGCAGCCTGGGAGTGCGGATTTGTGTTTCATTACGGAGCACAAGATTGACGATGTGTTGGATGAGTGGAAGGGAGCAGGCATAGAGGTCAGCTGCCGATCCAGTAAGATGGGGCATTTGGCTGACTGAAGTGATGCAGGTGCTGGAGGGATCGAAAGTGGTGGAACGTAAAGGTGCGGTTGGGAAGCTGCGCTCTGTCTACTGTCGTGATCCGGACGGAAATTTGATCGAGTAAGTCGGTGCCGGTGCGGTCGCGAGTAGAAGAGGTCAGGAATGTTGACGAGAATGCTTTGACAGGGTCTCTAACTATGTGTGATCTTACAAGTTTGCGTCCACCATTTGTCGATCCAATCTCACGACGGGAGGCTCTCGGCGGAGAATGTAGATCTTGGTCTCCATCTTCATCACAGGCCAGTAGCCGCGAGTCATTTTCTGCAGCTGTTGCCCGAGCGTTAGATATCCTCGCTTTACGGTCGCCGCCATAAATGAATCGTCCGAAGTTGTCGCGGGAGTCAAGTCTTGCTCGCTCGGCCTCAGCGTCAAGCCTGCGAAACCTTCCACCGTGTCTACCACCTGCCAGCTTCCGATGACCCGCTGAGTGTCCTCGGCAAGCACGTAGTCGAAACGCTGCCAGAAGATGGGGTCTAGCAATAAATCCTCATCTTCCGTCTTATCGTATGTCCACGTCGGCTGCGTCTGTTGAAATCGTGTCACGCCCGTTTGGCAGGAAAGGTTATCCAGGTGGACTTTCTGACTGGGCGATGACTCGATCTTATGCAGTCGCGAGAGCGCTGCACCGCCTGGATAGTTTAGACTGGAGATTAGCAGCAGCCCGGCGCTCGCGGCGAAGGAGGCGAGAGTGGTCATAACGAGTCCCAGGCTTAGGATACGATAGATGATGGTCTTAGATCGGCGTGTCCAGATCCACGAGGCGCCAGCGGACGCTACGCAGGTGAAAGCGGGGATGCTGTAGATAATGAAGCGCCATTCTTTGTGTGGCAGCAGACTGTAGATGGCGATGAATGCCAAGTGAGGCATCAAAATGTCCTGACTCGTCTTTTGGGTGGCTTTCACGCCCAAAGCGAGCGGGATACAAACACAAAGGGTCATAGGGTTCAGCATCAGGCGCGGCAGCGCGTTAATGAAATACCATGTTGGTGGGCTCGTGCCCCAATCTGCGGACTTGCCGAGGATTGTGTTGTAATAGAATCCTGTCCACTCAGGCCAGAGCGGAAACTGCTGCCAGAAGAAAGAGTCGACGGTGACGGTGACGAGGAGACCGATGGCCGCACCAGCGGTGCCGGCCGGTATGATTTCTCTGACCAGCGATGCTCGCTGCCGGGCGAGCAGGACTAATGTCTCCATCGCCAGGAGGATTGCTATCTCCGAGCGGAAGATGACACCTGCCACGGTGAGCAGATACAAAGCCAATCGCCTGCGTTTCTGGCTTCTCGTCGATTTCGACGCGACAGCTTTCGCCAGAACCAGGCTGCGCAATGCCACCGTCGTCGCTGTGAAAGCGAACATATTTGGCAGCGTCCTCGACGCGTAAAACATGACGTGGAACTGACTTGCTTGGAACAAGACGAACCAACGGCCGGCGATTTTGCCGTACGCCGTATCGACAGCTGATCGTAACCATAGCAGAGCAGCTGCATTGGCAAGTCCCAAGATTGCTCTCACGAGAAGCTGTATTTGGTCTGGGGAACTCATCAAAGGGGCGAACGGAGTAGCGGCGCCGGCAAGGACAAGAGCGCCGGTGAAGGTTCGCGGCACCGAGCCTGGGAATGTGGCATGATCGAATTTTTCGGCGATGACGGCCGTCGAGTTGGCCCAAGGAAGGCCGTAATTCAATATGTCATGAGTCGCTTGCAGATTGAAAGATTCTTCCACTTTCGAATAGGGCGCGGCGTATAAATGACCCAAGACGAGACCCGGAATAAGCAGGTTTATGGCGAAGTCTACATGCATCAGCAACATGTATGCCATTGAACCTTTGATAATCAAACCTACCAGCCATCTTGTTCAATGTATGCTTCCGAGGCCATGTGATTTGTTGGAGACGAAATTGCAATGCACGCTCGGCGTAATGATGCGCCAACGACATTGATATGTCTCCGTGTCCGCGAGTGGTGTCCAACAGCGGAGCAGGCCAAAGCCAAAGCCCGAGTGACAGGCTCCCACCAGCTGCAGCCAGCCGACCACATCCCGCGTTTCGAACAGCTTTCCCAGACAAACATCCACCACACTCCTGCAGCACCCTGTCCGGCAACGTCAATACTCTTTCCAAAGCGCTCCAGAGTAGCAACACAAATCGCGACAATGGCAACCCTTCTCTTTTCCTTCGGCGGTCTCTTCCAAGGTCGGCTCCCACCCTGCCTGCGACACCCTCACCGCAACCCAACTAACATGATACCGTAGTCTCCGTCCTCCTTGTCAACGCCATAGCAGTCTTGTCCGAAGATCGCTTCCTTGCACGCAGTACGCTTTCGAATTCTCTGCCTTATCTTCCTAGACCACGCAAGGCTAACCACACCTGTACACAGTCGGTTGGGGCAATGCGCAACAAGCCGAGCCGTCCTTTGGCGGCGGCAGCGCGGATGGTGCGAGTGTGAAGGCGAAGACGATAAATCTAATCAACTCTGTGCGCACACTTATGCGAAGTATGTTATGCGCCGATTTCCCACCCGGGTCTAAGTTGGAGAGGTGGATGCTGACGGAGGAGCTACAGTTCCGCTCATTTTCCTGAACGTCCTTATCATTATCTGGGCTGTGGCTTTCGGCTGAGGGGATTTATCATGCATAAGTGGGAAACGACAACAGACACAAAGCTGGCTTGCTGCTGCGATTGAGGGGAGGGACGGCAGTTGAGGACTGAGAAAGGAAAGGTGCCCCTGTGGTCGAAGGAAGGATGTTGTCGCGGCTATGATTATGGCGCTACGAGACTATAGATATCAGACAAGGGGGCTTGCGGCGATGCGAAAGGCATACGTGGGCTTGGGCGAAGAGGAAGCGGAAACGACGTTTGGAGAGCAAGCCAGAGAGAAGACCGTCCGGCCAGCCATTGCTCCTTTGATTTGGCTGATACGGGTTCTACACGAACGTCGAAGCATGACCTTGAGCAAGCCAGCCAGACAGCCAGCCCTGCATCGGCCTAGGCCACCTGTCATTGCCTCGCGTCCCCCTTGGGCAGAGAAGAAAGGGGCGAGCGAGTCAACACGCGAGGAGTTCTAGACTTACGTGCAGTCGTGGAAGAGAAGTCAAACGTACAGGACAATGCCACTACAAGCCTGCTTAAAGCAGAAGGCTTTCTCAAAAAATCCTTGTCAAGTCTATCTTAAGTGAGCCTCATGCGGCAAGAATATGTACATTTGCCCAGCTGCAACTCGTCTCCTTTTACCGTCCAGCAGCATTAGCAGCGCTCTCCCGCTTTCGCCTCCGCCACTCCCTCCCTCTAGCCTTGAGAACGTCCTCGGTGACATAGTCAGGCGGCAGCTCGAACTCCCTTTCTTCGAGACCCGGCAAAGGCTGCCCGAAAGCTGTGACGCTGCGGCCGTGTCGTGTCTTCTTGAGGGCGGCATCCCGCAGATGCCGCTTCGAGTAGAAGCTCGTGATGGGCGAGGGCGGGCGGTAAGGTATGGGTTCAGGTGGTGGGACGATCGCAGCGCGGTGTTGGGGTTTGGGTTGCTGCGGTTTGTTGCCGTGGGCGGTGTGGGACTGCCTCGAGCTGGATTTGAGTGCGGACGCCGTTTCTTGTTGCAGTTGGCGTGCGGCAGAGGCATTGAGGTCGCTGCTGGGGGGTTCGACGGAGAGCTCGGAGCTGGATACACTTTCGTCGTCCTCGTCTTCTTCTTCTTCAGCTTCGCGCTCGGCGGCCATGGCGGCTTCTTTCTCAAGTCGCTGCCGTTTCTCTTCGTCCTTCCATTCCTTGTACTTGTCGACGAGCGCTTGTACTTCGGAAATAAAATAGTCTCGTTTGGGCTCGTACTTCCTCGCCTCGCCGTCCGTGACGCCGGTGATGCCCAGGACCCGCAGCCAGTCGTGGCCTCGGAGACCGTCTAGAAGGCGGTCCAGTTGGACTTTCTCGTGCATTGCGCGCTCGCGCTCGATGTTGCGGAGCTGCTTCTCTTTGCGTTCCGCGCGCTTGTGCGACTTAAGAAAAGCCTCTTCGGAAAGAGGATCTTCTGCTGATTCAGGGACATTCTTGAGGAATGTCGACAGGTCAACAACTTGACATCCGTTGTAGCTCGAGGGCGAGGATGGGACGGCTAGAGGAGGCTGCGTCCCATTCCTGCGAGAACTGTTCGGTGTGCCTTTCGTTTGCCGGCTGTTTTTGCTGGGCGATGGCGTTTCGACCCTCACGGCTTTGGGCGTGTCGTCTGTTACGTATATAGCCGAATCGACGGTGATGAGCTCCGGCTCTATGGGCGTGTCGAACATGATATCCTCGAAGTTCCCAAAGTATACTGCCAGCTCACTCTTCAGCCTTGGTCCATCGTCGCGGCTCCTCAGCGATCTTCGTTCCTCCTTCTTCCGCTTCTCTGCCGGCTGTGATGCCGGCATTGGTCGAGCATCAGGAGCAGCTTTGCTCGGGGTATCGATGTCGCCATTCCCATTACCCTCTACCGTAGCATCTTCACCAATGGTCAGCTCCGAACGCGTGCCATTGACCGTCTCGATCAGCGGACCATGCGGGTGCGCGATGGTGATCTTGTTCGGCGGCTGGACGGGCTCGGCGGCGATGGCGGCGGCGCGATTGAAGAAACCCAGACTGTCGAGCGTCTGCTGCTTAGGCCCGGCGCGGATCTCAAGCCTTCTCTTTTTCGCGGGGCGGTCGTCGCGAAACATGCCATCGCCGGGGCCGTCGGAACGCGCGAGGTCGGCGTTGTGCGAGGAGGAGGAATTGCGCGAGGGCAAACGCCGTCGAGCCGCCGGGCGCGGCGCCGGAGGGTGTCGCGATGGCATTGTCGCTGCGCGCGCGCGGCCTCATCTCGACATGGTCGTGTTCGCTCTCTGGACGCGTTGTGGCGAGGTTGCGAGATGCGCGTCTGGATGGGCTCTGCGGCGTGCGGTTTGGCTCTTTCGCAAGAGCCTTGCTGCTGTCGCCTCCCTGAAGCTTGCCTTGGGCGAGGGCGAGGGCGAGCTTCAAACGGCTTTTGCATACGTTTGGGCAAGACACGACACTTTGATTATAATCTCCCTTTCACATGAACCGAAATGGCCGTGAACTCTACATCGAGTGATACATATTGAAGGTCTTGGTCGCTGATGTTGTCGTGCATGCTTTATACATTCATGGGGAATGTGCTTGCCCGTCTTCACGACGCTGCGAATCTACTCTCAAGGAAGAAAGAGTGACAAGGTGCTACCTTTCTCTGTCGTCGATCGAGCATGAATATCTGCCCGGAGAATCTACCTAACGTATCACTTGATCGAACGCGTCGCAGCCTTCCAAAGCCTATAAAGTTCTGGACACTTAATCGTGATTCGATGCTTTGATGGGACAAGATCTTGAAGTAACACATGACCGCACCGGAATGCCGCAACTTTAATCACAGTTCCCGGGGCAATGTCAATTCGTCCTTCATAGAGAATCCGAATAGCGTATAAACGTTCCATGATACAAAACCCTCACTCCTGGATTCGGGAAATGGTAGGTATAAGGTATCTAAAATGACTTTGATCGTGATGTTGCGAATTCGGACATGGTAATCCCGCCCTCCATATTTCTGATCTTGCATTATCATGATGTCCCAACCGACTGGTGGTTCAATGCCATCTATCATTCAGCTACCCGGTACAAAGTCTGTGACACAATCATGAATCTGCAAAGAAGGGTAGTATTCAAGAGCTCGCGTCGAGAGAACGTGCGAAATGCCAATCTGGCGCCTATCAAGCATCTCGAAACATGCGAGCCAAGGTGAGCTGCTACCCTCGCCTCTGTACCGTCACCAGATGAAATTTCCTCCAAGCGAGTTAAGGGCCGCATGCCACAAACGTTCGCATCACTGGCCGATCGAGCTGACTGTGGTGTGGCTGTCACAGCGAACCAAGGCACGCAGAATGAGCGTCGGCTTACATACATCAAGCCGAACCAGTAACGCCCTACATTTCCTCATCGCACCCTGGTCTCCCGAATACCGTCGTCAATTCCGTCCCGTGTTCAGGCGTTCGAAGGCGTTCGTGGGCGGGTCTGGCTCAACGGTCAATAGTCATTGGTGGGGAAGTCGAGTTCGTGGCTCCTAGCGTATTCGACTTCGAGCAGATGTGGGCTGTGAACCATCCGATGAAAAGCGTTCGATAGACGGGTACTCTGGAATCATATACGGTCGAGCATGCACTCAGTGAGAGTTTCGCTGGCTCATGACGCTGGTATAGAATTCACAGTGAGCACGGCGACAGAGTACAGTAGCTCGAGCCGAGATGGGACGAGGCGCCGATCACGGTGGAGACTACCCCGGTTTCTCGCTCTTCTGGAAGGGGGAGGATGAAACGAGACGAGGCTCCAGCCGTAGCGCCGGGTCCAGATGGCAAACAGCGAGGCGGCGGGCGTGACGGCCAGCCCAGGCACAGGGCAGTGTGATGATCACGGCGATGACATGGAGGCGAGGCGCAATTCCGGCGCGGAGTGCGCACCGCCAGTGGAGGGCAGGGTGGTGAGGGTGGTGAGGGTGGTGGTCGAGTGACTTTCCTCAATCGCCGCGGCGCCGCGAAACTCAGGGGCGCGACAAGCGACGCAGCCTCAGGCGCCTTCCCGATTGGCCGGCGGTGGGGAATGGCGCTCAGGGTCAGGCACTGGAGCATCTTCACGCCCGCAGTCCGCCCAACTCCCTACTGCCCTGCTGCTGCCGGGCCACTTCGCACTACCTCCGTGTGCGCTGCACCTCGCCGACTCCTCCCACGCCACTCCTCACCTCACCTCGCCTCACCACTCCTCTCGCCGGAGCCCGTGTCGCCCGTGGCAGTGCTGCTTGCCGCGCCGCCGTCCGTTCATTACCCCCCGCCCACCAGCCAAACACCTCCCACCGCCCTTTGCGCCGCATACGCGACTGGGGCATACCACAGTCTTGCGACTCGCCTACTTGTCCGTCGCGCCACGCCAGAATTAGCATCTCCCCCACTGCGTTCTCATTCTCGGACCACGAGAGGCAGCATACCGCCCCCACGCATGTCCACCGGGCGCTCCACTCCCACACTCACTGCGTTCGCAAATCCGCAACCATGGCCCGGCGACCTGCACACCTCGACTTGTCTAGGTCGCATAACAACTTCGACTTGACACCTCCCCGTTTTCCCAACTTCCATGTGGACCTACCATCTCCGCGGTCTGGCGAGGCGCCGCCTGCCCTCTCGCCCTTGGACGCCTTTGCCCAACACTCGCGCATGCTTGCTATGAAGTTCGAGCAGGAAACGGAGGACGGGAAGCGACTCAGCCGCTTGCCGCATGCTGATGTCGCGAGGGAACTCGCAAATAGGCCAGGCTACTTCAGAAGCGCTAGCGGCAACTCTGAAAGTGGCATGAGCGATCTTGGAGAGGTATCGGAAGAGGACAGGCCCACCACGAGCGATCGCTACACGGTCAAGGAGGAGACCAAGAACAAGCACAAGAGCCAGTATCCAATGCTCGGCAGCTTCGGCCGGGACAGCCAAAGACAGTCTGCAGCCTCACATTTCTATGACGCCCCAGAGCCTTCACCGATACGAGAGGAGCCGCGGGATTATTTCAACATCGGCGCTCCTAGAGCTTCCTCACCCGAGGCTGTGGAGGCACATGCTGCGAATGTCGGAGCACCTTCTCCTAACCTTCCACCGAGTTTGACGAGCAGCGTGGACTCGTATCGATCTATGTCGCATCCACGAACCCTCACCAACGGTTCGACTCGCTCCCAGAAATCGGAGCAAGGATTCCTGCTTCCCAAATCGCCAGCTTTCACAAGCTCGCCAAGGAGCAAACAAAATGCTCGACCAATGCGACAGGACAGTGGGGAAGACGATGGATCGCAATCAGGACGCCAACCGCGTTCACAGTCGAGACCAGCTTCCCCATTTACGAACGTACCCGCAACGAAGCGATCGCCTTCTGCGGCTTCAGAGCGTTCCCTGAATGGCTCTTACTCCCGTTTACCGAAACCTTCATTCAACTTTTCTCGGCCTTTGAGCAGCCACGGCAACCAATTAGCATTCGAAGGCAGGAAGTCAAGTGACGGTCGGCCGTCGTTTGAAGCGCGTCCGTCAACTGAGCGTCCCCACAGGCCTTCCGCTGCATCAACCATGACCGTGGGAACGGTGCACTCCACAATAAGCACGCCTCTGTCAAGGCAAGTCTCGCAAGATGACGAGGTAGACAAACCAGCTGCATCATCGCAAGCCGATGCTTCAACGCCAAAGCCTGTCAAGCGCCAAGACAGTGACATGTCTAGCAATGGCGCTGCACCTCAAAATGCTCAAGGCGACGATTTGCCTCGTGGCAGAGAGGTGTACCGTAGCTCTGCCGATCAACGAACATCTTGGATCCACAATCAATTCAAGTGGGACAGTTCGTCAGAGGATCTGAAGAAGACCATTGGCCAACCACCCAAGAATGATTCCACCGTGAAGCTTGTAAGCCGTGAGAACTCGCCTACTCCATCGGAAAGGCTTCAGAAGATGGCGGAACTGCAGATCGAGGCAACGGAACGTCTGGGAAGAAACGCTGGATTCTCTTCGATGGCTCGCAGTCGGTCCGCTGACCCACGCGCCGGCTCGAGGGCAAACGCGAAGCACAATCCGACTCCCTCCGTGCAGACTGACAGTACCGATCGCACAATCCGACAGACTCCCTTGCATCAACGCGCGCCATCGGCCGAGTTGACGGCGGAAGAGCATCTCGAAATCGGCATTCAAGCGCACAGCTCTGGTTCCCTCACCAAGTCCACATACCATTTGCGACTCGCAGCCAGGGAGGGCTTGCCAACCGCAATGCTGCTTTACGCTCTGGCCTGTAGGCACGGCTGGGGCATGCGTCCCAACCAGGAGGATGGAGTGGCCTGGCTGCGTAAGGCGATCGAGGGCTCCGGACTGCAGCCCTCAGACGTCGAGCAGACACTCACCAATGCCTCCAGGATGGACAGCAAGGGTGATCCAGCCGCGGAAGCAGCGGAGCGCAGGAAGAGAAAGGCACAATTCGCGCTGGCAGTCTACGAGCTTGGAATCAGCTACATGAATGGATGGGGCTGCCAGAAGGACAAGGCGCTTGCGCTGCAGTGCTACGAAGTCGCTGGTGGATGGGGTGATTGCGACGCTCTGGCTGAGGCTGGGTACTGCTACACCCAGGGTCTGGGATGTAAGAAGGACATGAAGAGGGCCGCGACTCTGTACAGGAAGGCAGCAGATTTGGGCATGTCGATGGCTGGAAACAGCTGGTGAGTATTGCTCATACTCATTATATTTGAGACCAAGACTAACATTGACATCTTATAGGATCTACAAGCCCAAATACATGGACGACCCCGCTGCCGACAAAGGCAAAGATTCGAAACGCCCCGAGACGATATTCTTGGGCAAAGACCCCAACCAGAAAGACGCCAACAAGCCTGCTGGTCGGTCGAGAGCGCGCTCCATCTGGGGGAGGAAGAAGGAGAAATGATGCACATACATCATACGATCTGTTGCCTTTCTTGCATTTTCTTCGGTTCTTGATTCATATCCCTGTTCATTTTCTTCTTCTTTTCCTTTGCGCTTTCTTTACTTTTTGGTTCTATTCGCTGTTGCTCTTATGTCCACTTGCCCTGCCCTTTTCTTTGTACAGTATGGCGCCCGGCGCTTCTTCTTCTTGAGCCACGACTCGTCACGGCCAAGTGAGAAGCCCAATTCTGGGCCTTTCCTTCCAACATCTGCGGATTCTCTTTTCTTCTTGGATGGATTCGCAATACAGCGATCAACGGTAATCGCTAATCGCTTCGGCCATCGACCCTCCACTTGTCGGCGGTAAGAGCCAGGCCGAGGGACTTCTTTTCTTACTTTTCATCAAATTTCTCTTGGATGGCAGATTTCGATGCCCCAGAAAGTCGGCGTACAAACCTACATACGCACAGGATAAGTTGGTCAGTCACAGAACGAGAGAAAGCGATAATGTCGAAAATCAAGCTGCACTCATGCCGCTGCAGACTATCATACATCATCTTGCGTGCTGTCTACCTAAGGAGATCAACCAAACCGCCCTCTCGTCCCTGCTCGGCGTCCGCATGGCCGTCAAGCCCAAGTCTCAAGCTTTCCACCACGGCGCCTCGGCACCGCCCTTGTACCTCGTTTAGCCAGCTCACGCGAGCAACGATCTTCAGCAGCTTGTAGAACCTACTGCAGCGCGGTAGAGCGTAGAGTAAACACAAATTACGCCACGGCGTCGAGCTGTCTCCAAAGCTAAGAATGGACGAACGCCTTCTCTGCCAGGCAGGAGGCAGACGTCGTGTTTCCCATGCCGCGCAGAAGTGCGTAACCGCGGGAATCCGGATCCTTCGTCAGACAGGTATCATCGATGGGATTCGCGTGCTTTGCTGGCGAACCGCGGCGGACCCGCTGTTCAAGCATCATTCGAGGCCGGCAGGGCGGAGCTTGATTGCGGGCCTGTGAAGGGCGACGTCACGGGTGGGATGATGTCGCGGAAGGGGTGATAACGGCTTCGTGACGGTGATGGGGTCGGACAGCACGATTCTTGGGGTTTGAGCGATGTCTGATTTGCCTCGAGACCATGAAAATATTCCAGCTGTTTTCAATGCTAGTTCAATATCTCGAAGTCTTATTAATAGCGCGCAGTTTCAAGTTCGCGGGCCTCCTCCATTATCACCACTTCCGACGCAAAGGATGCCAACGACCCCGCAACAACATCACGGCTGGCCAGAGGCAAGACAACGCCGCCGCCGCCGCCACGTTCCAGAGCTCCAGCTGCTGCCGCGCGCGCCCGTTCACCGAGGGATTGCCCGCGTGCTACAACTACGTAAGGCTCTGCCGATCCGCAATGGCGCTGTGTGCCTTGGAAGGCGATGGAGCGGATAATCGGGGTCTATTGCGTGGTCGGGCGGGAACGAGGACTGGAATTGAGTGAGGTAGATATACCCTTGCTCCCACTCCTCGTTGCGACTTCTTGTATCTACATCTACCCAACTTTCTTGCTTTCACAATCAATTATACCCAAGTCTACTTAATTCATTAGAACGAGTGATACTTGCTGAATAAATACCTACCTCCACCTCTGCTCGCCCACAATGTCCACAGACCCCACCACGAACACCTCGTCCGGCCTCACCGGTGACAACACCACGACCACCACCGGCAACAATGGACAGGAGGGTATCGTGCCCACGGTCCTCAGCTATGTCGGTCTAGGAGGCAACGGAAATACTACTAGTGAGCATGCCCCCGCCACAGCGGACGACAGTGGCGCAATAGCAGGCGTGGGCGCCAGTGCAGTCGCCGCATCCAGCGCCGCCGGTGCAGCAGTGCAGCAAGGCCATGGTCCTGCCGCCGCGGCTGCGGGTGCTGCGGTCGCTGCTGGTGCAGCCGGCGCCGCGGCGTATGGAGGCTCGAGGGCGGGTGCTAATGATGCTGCAGCTGAGAACGCCCACTTGCACCCTCACGACGAGGACTCCGCTCGCTCGGTGGCTGCTCGTGCCACGGGCGGCGTGTCTGGCTACAACGATGGCTCCGGTCTGGAGGGCAACACTGGTGTCGGTGCCGACAAGATCAGAGACACCACTGGTGTCGGCGCCGTGAACGATGGAAGCTACTCTAGCGGTGCCCGCTCAACCTCTGGTATCGGATCTGGAGTTGGCGTTGGTTCCGACGACACTTACTCCAACAACCGCTCTACCTCTGGTGTCGGATCTGGTGTTGGCGTCAACGATTCCATTGGCCGCGACAACCCTGGCATGAAATCCTCTGACGCCAGCACTCGCGACAGCAGCGCCGGGCTCGCCGGCACGACCGTCCAGGATGAGACGCGCAAGACCGAGCGCGCGGACGACGGCACGGCCACGGGTTCCGAAGCGCACGAAAGCCAAGCGACAACGGAGTCGCGCAGCAACAACCAGACGCAGGGCGGCGGCAGCCGCGGCAAGATGGAGAACAAGGACGCAATCCCCATCGCCGGCGGCGTCAAGCTGGGCGAGAAGCACTGGGGCGAGAGCGAGATCATCCCGGACAACCCCAAGCCCAGGTCTGACGAAGGTGTGTCTTCGTCCGAAGGCCAGCCTGACCGTTAGTATATATCTTTCACCTTTGCTCGCATTGGTTTGCATGAGTTTGCATTGCATTCTTCCATGTTTGATTACGTAGTTTTGCCTGCCTTCTTGGTTCGGGACGAGAAATGAATCCTCTTCTGTTTTTACAACTAGTATTCACTACCGATATCGTACTAATCGGCTGGTGTATAGAGTCGACGAGAGACAACACTTCCGCCAACACTGGCGGTGCTTCTGGCCCGCCCAGATCAGGTTCGGGCGAGAAGGAGGGTTTCATGGATAAGGTCAAGGACAAGCTGAACATTGGGAACAAAGACTAGGGTTGGGTCACTGGAACCCCTGTTCTCTGCTCATGAATGCGGCGATCGCTGAGCAAGGATCGTAGCTGGTCTCATCGTACGTGCTTATGACGCTTACGTTGTATGAAATTTTGGCACCGCTCAGATGCGGATACTGCTCTCTTGGATCTTCAAATGTACAGATTCTTCCAGCCTGTTCATGCTCTCTTCCATGCTCTTAGCAGTTCGTACTAGGGTCTGTGCATTCATAGCGCAGCTGCCATTTCTCATTGGGCATTCCGCACTGTTGGAAACACGCTTCATGCTTGGGAATAGCCGTCGATCGAGCGCCACCTCAATTGCCACCTTATGTCCGTTGATGAGGCAATCTTCACGAAGCCCAAACCCATCGTAGTTTTGCAATTTATACCGACCAGGTGGGCTCTATCGCAGATCTTACTCCGGGGCACGCGCGGACTTTTCAACAGCGCGCCTTCTGGCTCGGGTTGTTCTCATTGTCTTGCGAAACTGCGTGTTTAGGGAGTTGATGGCGGTAGGGGCGTTGTGATTCGGCGTACGGAGAAAGGAGTAAGTCGTTATCCGGTGGAGAGCGTTGCGGTCGTGGAGTCTCTAAGCGTCAATTTTATCGCATCTCACAGCAATACAGGTGTGTCTCTAGATCATGACACGGGAACGCGGTGCTTTGTTAGAATGTGAGGTGTGTGTGCGCAACAAAGATAGGGAAAAACTAGATGAGACGAGATGGGAGCAGGGAAAGGCGTTGAATGATGAGGTTCGTCGCACTACCTGCGCTGCGATGCCTACGAATAGCACGTATGGCAGCGGCGAAGAGCTCGCAGACCACACGGCTAGTTTCCATCTCATAGGGTATGTTTGATTTTACGCAGCTCGCCTCTCCCACTCTTTCATTGAGCCTGTGTATGTGCTTCGTCTCATACGGCTGTGGAAGGAAGTGGCGGGTATCGGCTCGCTTTATATCTTGCGTCGTACATGGCGGCGACTGGTTCGGAAACGACGGGTGTTGTGATGGCGCTGCTAAAGGGTGCTGTCAAAAGTGCCATGCATGGCTTTATGCATGGTGGAGGCAGACGGCGGCCGCGCGCCGTCGCTGGGCTCTCTCGATACAGCGGACGAGGTGAGGTGAGGTCGACGACGGCCGCTTGCCGAATGAGGAGGCAGTAGGTGGAGAGAAAAGCCGGGACGAGTCTTGCGGGCGCCCGTTTGCCATCGGCCGCCGCCGCCGCGCACCTGATCAGACATCAGCGACAGGACGCCGCCATCTGTGCGCAGGAGTATCGAACGAGACGGTCCCCTTGTCTTCGACACTTGTGGCCACAACCCTTCACACAAGTCGAAGATTTGCCTCCGCCAAGCGCTCGGACCTCACCATTCAAACCGCCGCCGCGGCTTAGCCACATCGGCCGCATCGATCGCCCCATATCGCACCCCTCACTCAGCACCCCTCAATGGCGATTGCGGTATAGCTCGAATACATGGTGCTTCTTGCAGTGTTTCGGAGGTCTGGAAGGATATCAGAATGGCTGCGGTAGCCAGTATCACATCCGACGCCGCCTCAGCGGTCGGGACGGCGGCGATCGATGCTCGCCCAGCCAAACACTTGCGCATAGACGAAGATGAATCTAGTCTGTCGTCGACGGGCAGCGACCTTTTCGATCAGAACAAGCCCGCCTCCAAAGTTCAACATGCATCCTGGGAGGTTGATGCGGATGGAGAATGGAGGCGATATAGCTCCCTCGAATCCGCCACAAGCACCGCTATATCTTCAATGTGCTCTTCGACCGTCGCGGAAGACTCTCAAAAGGAACAAAACATCGTTCCATCGCCTTCGAGAAAGCGCATGTCGGACGGCACGATCAAGCAGCCCTCAATCCGTCTCACTTCGAGGGTTAACGATGCAGCGACGACGCCCCTGAGCACGAAGAAGGAGCCCAATGCTTCGGAACAATCTCCTCATTCAGCGCCGCCAAAGCGTCGTGGGCGGCCGCCCAAGGAAAAGACGGCCGCTCCCAGCTATATTCCGAGGGTGCGTCGTGCGTCTATGATATCGAAGCTGCAAGACGTTGTGAAGCCACGGTCGTCAATCCCATATACGCTTCCAGTCACCGTCTTTGCTAGTCAATGCATCGAAGCCGCTCATGCATCGCGCCTCGACCCTTATTCTTTGCACATCGGCGAGAACAACCTGCTCATGAATACAATCACGTCTTCTGAGACAACAGTCTACCTCAATATTCGAAATGCTATTCTTCGCTTATGGGTTCGCAACCCCCGCTGTAGCATATCCGTGGAAGAGGCTGCTGGCTGTGCGAAAGAAGCACGATATTTTGGTCTTGCAGAAGTGGCATACAAGTGGTTGACCAGGAGTGGCTACATCAACTTCGGCTGCGTGGACGTGCCTCACGATCCTGGCGCTGCCATCCACGCGAAGAAACTCAACAAGCAGAAGACCGTCGTTGTGGTCGGCGCCGGTGTCTCAGGTCTTACAACAGCCCGGCAACTCGAAGGCCTTTTCGCGCAATATGCGGACTACTGGCTGGAAAAAGGCGAGAGACCACCCAGAGTGGTCGTCATCGAAGGTCGCAAGAGGATAGGAGGACGTGTATACTCAAAGCCACTCAGAAGCCAGGTCAAGGACAGTCTACCCAACGATTTACGCAACACAGCAGAGATGGGCGCCATGATCGTGACCGGCTTCGATCATGGGAATCCACTCGACACAATTATACGCGGCCAACTAGGACTTCGTTATCACATGATGACCGATGCATTGACTATCTACGACACCAATGGGAAAGCGGTCAAAGAGCGCAGGGATATGTTAAACACGGATTTATACACGGACATTACAGATCGGGTCGGCGATTTCAGGGCTGTGGCGCACCGTCAGGAGACGTTGAAAGGCGACGAAGAGCTGATCAATCGCTGTCGCGATCCTCTACCCAAAGGGACCGATGCTTTCCAACTAGAGCCAATGCCATCGGTAATCGAAGCGAAACGCAAAGCTATCATGAAGAGAGGGAGGAGAAGAAACGCACCGCCTGGCACGGAGAAATTGACTGGCAGAAGTCAGGTCGCCGAAAACAGCAGTGGGACCGTGAGAGCAGCACGCGCGGCAAATGACATGGGCTGGAAAGTCCGCGATGGTGTTTCAAAAAACCACACGCTCTCGCTTCGGTCGACGGCGGAAGCCTCGAAGTACCCGACATTGGGCGCGGTCATGGACGAGGCCATTTCACAGTACCAGGGCTTGCTCGACATGACTGCTCAGGACATGCGACTGCTCAACTGGCACCATGCAAACCTCGAGTATGCCAACGCTGCACCAGTGCCTTGGCTCAGTCTAAGCGGGCACGATCAAGACACCGGAAACGAGTTTGAGGGCGCACACTCGGAGATTGTTGGTGGTTACACTCAGCTGCCTCGAGGTCTGATGAACTTGCCGACCAAGCTCGACGTACGGTTTGACCGAGTAGTAGAGAGCATTCATTACGATGCAAGTGAAGCTGCCGACAGTGATCTGGTGACTAAGATCGTCTGCACGGATGGCGAAGTCATCGAGGCGGATGAGGTGGTGCTTACCACTCCGCTTGGCGTGCTCAAGTCCGACGCGATTGATTTCGATCCTCCTTTGCCGGGTTGGAAGCAAGGAGCCATCGAGCGGATGGGCTTCGGGCTGCTGAACAAGGTAAGTAGCAGGGATTTTGTGACTCGTTCATCTTGCTCTCGCTCACTTTCAACTAGGTCATCCTCCTTTACGACGAACCCTTCTGGGACGAGAGTCGTGACATGTTTGGTTTGTTGAACGAAGCCGAACGTGCCAACAGCCTCAATCCGAAGCACTACGAGCAGGGCAGAGGAAGATTTTACCTGATCTGGAACGCCACCAAGACAAGCGGCAGGCCGATGCTCATTGCGCTCATGGCAGGGTTTGCAGCATATCAAGCAGAGACGACGGATACCAATACGCTGATGAATGAGGTCACGGAAAGACTTCGGCGCGTCTTCTCCTCCAGCGTTCCTACACCTCGCGAGGTGATTGTCACACGATGGAAGCAAGATCAGTTCACAAGAGGAACATACTCATACGTGGGTCCTCGGACGAGACCTCAGGACTATGACACCATGGCTAGGTCGGTCGGCAATCTGCACTTTGCGGGTGAGGCCACCTGTGGCACACATCCGGCTACGGTGCACGGTGCTTTCCTCTCTGGACTTCGCGTGGCAGCAGATGTCATGGATGCGATTGCCGGTCCGATCAATTTGCCGACTCCTCTCGTCGGCTCAGCAGCTGTGGCCAAACGCGAGAGCACATCGACATATGCCACACCTCTCGCTCCTGCCGTGTCACGTCCTACGCCGCTGGGCTCCACCTCACGCACAGCTAGCTTGTCGACCGCCCCAACGGAGCCCACAATCAAACAAGACCCCGACACCATCACCGTCGCAAACCCTTCCACCGCCCCCCGCAACTCCGTCTGCTCCACCGACCCCTCTTTCTGGGCCAGCGCCGGCACCGCCTCCGCTTCCAGCAGCCTCGACTACGAAGCCGCCCTCGTCGGCTCCCTGCTCTCCCAAATCGGCGAGCGCCCGCCCAAACCGCTCCGCGCCGGCGTCAACCCTTTCCTCCTCTTCACCAAGGCGAAATGGGACGAGTGCCGCGAGTACTGCGCGCGGGATCCCGCTCTAGCCAATGCTCGCAACGCAATCCGCTCCACGCTCGGGCTGTGGTGGAAAGCGCTGGCCGAGGCGGAGAAGCAGCCGTATTTGCTGCAGAGCCAGCAGGCGCAGGAGGCGGCGGACGAGGCGCGGAAGGAGTGGGAAGCGAGCGTTGTGAAGTGGGACGCGGATGCGAAGAGGATTCGGGAGGAGTTTGTGAGGGTTAACCCGCCGCCTGCTGATGCTGTCGGTGGCGCCGGGGGTTTGGGTGGGTTTGGAGGCGAGGGTGGCAGGAGGAAGACGAATGTTAGCAGTTCAATCGCGCTGGATCTGCCGATTTGATGGGCCAGAAGAGAGGGATGAGGGGCTGGTCTGGTTTGCTTTGCTTTGCTTGCACTGTTTGGGATCTCTGGCTTTGTTTTCATTTATGGTGTTATTTCTCATCGCTGTCGAGACGGTTTGGAGGGGTTTGTCGAAAGGTGGCAGATTTGGTGGCTCGCTTTTGCTATTTGATACCGCCGTTGACGCAGATCACCTGTGATGGCTGCTGGTCGATCCTATCACACCGGATAAATTTTGGCGCTTTTATGCACTACTTTTTGAATGCAGAAATGTCGATTCCTGCAATGCAGCTTCTTGTCATCTACGGATGCCATCTAATAAACCGGGCAGACCGAGAGCGCGTGTTTCTCGGCAAGTCACAACGAATGCATGCAGGAATCCCTGCAGCCATCACCGCTTACCCACTCCGTGAGCGACGAGCTGAGATATCACGACAGACCGAGGACGGAAGAGCAACAGCAGCCCTTGCCGAGCCACAGCTCACAATCGGCCCTCAAAGCCGTACAGTGAAGCCTAAGGCATCACCGAGTCCCACCTCTGCTACAGTATGCCGACTGATGATGCGCGGCGGCATGTCGCAGTCGCTGCACGCGCGCAAAGTCAGGCACCTCACCCGCGCCTAAGGCACTGTATCTCCGCTACATGTCTGTCCGATATCTACCTACCTTACAGCCTGCCTCCTACTCGCCCAGCTCGCGCACAGCTCCCCGGAGCCAGCCCGGCTAGCTGCTTTCTCTCCACCGACGGACGGACGGTATCAATCAGCGGGTCATCGACTACGGGATGCCCCTCAGTACTCACCGCTGTGGCTGAACTCCAAGCGCCGAACTCTCGTCATCCTTCACGCTTGGCTGATGACGGCGTGCGTATGTGTGTTGTGTGTGAGTGTGCGTGCGGGAATGCAACCTCGGGGTCGCATGCTGTGGCTGGTCGCTGGCTCCCTCGCTCGCATCGCGCGGGACGGCATGCAGGGCGTCTGGCGGCGGGCTGCTCGAGTCAGTGGGAGAGTTGCCGATGGCGTCAGGGGACGCGGTGGGGAAGCAGTCGGTGCCACGGGTGCTGGACGCAGGTGCATGGAGACCGACCGATGGGAGCCCCCTCTGTGTCAAGCGCGGCGGTGGGAGGGTGGGAGGGGGGAATTCGCTATCGATACGAGCTCGATGTATGTACACGGCGCACAGCCTCGAATCCCTCCGAGAGGCAGGGCGCGGCGATGATGTCAGGGCGAATGGCAGAGCGGAGGCAGAGGTGGAGATGGCCCATTGCTCTTCCGGGCGAGGAGTCGTTGATGCTCCCGCCTGCCTGCCTGACGTGCCTCCCTGCCTGGCTGCCTGCCTATCTGCCTGCCAGGCTGCTGCTCGTGCAGGATAGCGGCTCACCGTGCATGTTCTGCATGTTCTGCGGTGGGGTTGTCGGATCTTCTAGAAGACTTTATCATTACTGTGGATGGGTGGCGACACCGGGCGCGGGTTGGCCTCAGGATCGCCGCCTGTCGCCATCGCGCTCGCACTCGCCGTTTCCGCAGGTCTCGTGCGTGCTGGGGTACTGGGATGCTGGGGTGCTGCACTGCTGGCCTGCTGGCACACTAATAATAAGGTACTACTACTGTGGCCCGCCTGGCTCGCTGCGTGGGCGCTTGGGCACGTGGCGCGCGCTCATCATTCATCATATACCCGGCGCGACTGCACCCGAATCTCCGTCCGTTGGCGATCGGCGGCTGTCAGCGACACTTCAGACTTCGCCCGGCTCGACCTCCCACGCGAGCCACGCGCCTGCTCCGGCCTGCCTTGCTGCCTTGCTGCCTTTGTGCCTTGCGGGGAAGGGGAGGAAAGAGCGCGGGTGTGTAAGTGAAATGGACTTTTTTGAGTGATCTCTCCATCGACACGCCTGTTGATTGACGACCACCACCAAGGCCGACCAGCGGTGATATGGCAATGACAGATCATTCATTCCGATATCAATCTACCAGCATCTAGACATCCTTTCTCCGCCTCCCATCCAACGCCACCGTCTCCGCCTTCCAACGCCGCCGTGGTCTGGCGCGCTCGCCGAAGGGCCACCTGGGCGCCAGTGCCCCTCTCCACGGACCCCTTCTGCGCCTAGCGAGCCCAGAGTCCCGCCCTCTCCACACCCGGCCGCCGCGAGCACCAGCACCAGCACCAGCAGCAGCGGCACATCCCATCCCGCTGCCCTCTGCCCTCGCTGTGCGCCCGCCGAACACCCAGCTCGTCCACCTGCCCTTCCCTGCCCGCCTTCGCTGCATCCCACCGCCGCACTCCCTACTCACCCTCGTCGCGCCGCCGCGCCTAGAACTACGCTCGCTCGCCCACCCCGTCGCCTGCAGTGCCTGCGTCTTGGCCGACAGCGCTGCTCGCCTTGCCTCCTCTTCACCTTCATATCTCCTCGGCGATCTGAACTCTAAACTGCTGCCCTCCGCAAAAAGGCGCACCGCCGCGCCCAGAACCACCGCTCTCTTTTTGGCGCACGCAACTGCCTCTGCGGCCTCGTACATCGTCTCCAACCTGCAAAAAGGGAACAAGGACACTGGAGCGGGAGTAAAGCTTGTCACCAGCGCGCGCGAGGCGCATTGGAGGCCCGGACGAGCTAAGAGGAGGATCCCATAATTATGTCGTTCTTTGGGAAGTTCAAGCCTAGTTCCGTGAGTCTCCTCCTGCTCGCCATCTCGTCAAGTGCACTTTCGAGAGCATGGCCCTCTGCAATGCGCCAATCCCTCCAGGCACAGGATTACCACCTAGACTAACACCCGCTCGCGCACGCCTAGACACCTAGCAACCCCAATGTATCACCACCCGCAAAGAAAGACCCGAATGCGCCCCAGCCGACGCCTTTGGAAAAGCTCTTAGCGCCAGACTCCCTCGAGCCGATTCGCGCGGACGGGAGCGACAAGTACTTCGGTTTTGAGAACGTACGTGCCTCTCCAAGCTTCAATTTCATTCACTCAATCAAGCTGACCTTCTTTGACAGTACGGTTCGACATGGTTCGTGCACATGGCTTCCTGCGCAGCAATCAATAACTCGCACTGACTATACCCACAGCTACTGTAATTCGATCGTTACGGCACTCTACTACTCAGAAGCCTTCCGCGATCACGTAATCAACTTTCCTTCAAAAGCCTTCCTTGAAAGCATCAGCGATGAGCTCGAAAAGTCAGCTGCCAATGGTGGCGTTACAGGACACAAGAACACAAGCACGACGCCATACCCAAATCCCATGTCACCTGCGAGAAAGGTGGCACAGCCCACGTCGCCGGGCCCAAATACACCAGTAAAGCCCGAAGAAACCAAAGACTCGCCGGAATACAAGAAGAGAATGGCGATACAGAACGGGCCTGTGTTGGACATGACATACGACAACTCGAAGAAGTACGGCATGGATGAATCGCTGTTCACATCCTTGAAGGACATCTTCGAGGCTGTGATCGAGCAAAAGTCACGGATAGGTGTGGTCAGCCCGCACAAATTCCTCGAGATTTTACGAAGAGAGAACGAAATGTTCCGGACGGCAATGCACCAGGACGCTCATGAATTCTTGAACTTGCTCCTCAACCAGGTCGTTGACAACGTCGAGATGTTCTCCAGTCAGCACGCTGCGACTATCTTGCAATCACAAGTGAATGGCGGAGCACCGGAGAAAGCCGTGTCGAAGACTATGACGAACGGCGTCAACGGAACACACACCCCATCGAACGGACTCGACACACGATGGGTGCATGATTTGTTCGAGGGCACACTCACTTCGGAAACGAGATGCCTAACATGCGAGAACACCTCGCAGCGAGACGAAGCTTTCCTGGATCTTTCAGTCGACCTTAGCGCGCATACTTCGGTTACGTCTTGTTTGAGGAAGTTCTCGGAAGAGGAAATGCTTTGCGAGCGCAACAAATTCCACTGCGACAACTGCGGCGGTTTGCAGGAAGCAGAGAAGCGCATGAAGATCAAGCGTTTACCTCGCATTTTGGCTTTGCATTTGAAGCGGTTCAAGTACACTGAGGACCTACAGCGATTACAGAAGCTGTTCCACCGGGTCGTGTACCCTTTCTACCTGCGCTTGTTCAACACCACCGAGGATGCCGACGACTCGGATCGATTGTACGAGCTTTACGCGGTCGTCGTCCACATCGGGGGCGGCCCATACCACGGTCACTACGTCAGCATCATCAAGACGCAAGACCGTGGCTGGTTGCTCTTCGACGACGAACTGGTCGAGCCCGTCGACAAAAACTATGTCTTGAACTTCTTCGGCGGCGAGCCCCAGCCCGGCGTCCAGGACGCGAAACAGCTCGCCTGCGCCTACGTCTTGTTCTACCAGGAAACCACCATGGAAGCCATGCTCAAAGAGCAAGAAGCAGAAGGCAACCAGCAGAACAAACCGCGCACTTCAGACGCCGGCACCACCCCAATGGACCCCTCAACCTTCTCCCCGCCCAACCTCTCACACCTACACCACACGCAGACCGTCACCGACCCGCCCCACGAAGTCCTCGACCACATGAAACCCCTCGCCCACGCCGCCACCGCCCCCGTCGCCCAAGACCACCACCACGCCCACTCCCACAGCGCCCCGCCCATGCCCTCCGTCGCCAACCTCAACATCCCGAAGTCCAAAAAGGAACTCAAGGCCGAAGAGAAAGAACGCAAGGCCGCGCAGAAAGCGGAAGAGAAGGCCCTCGCCGCCCAGCGTAAAGAGTCCGCCAACAAGCGCATGGAGGCTTGGCGCAAGCAGGAGGCCGAGATGGCGCAGATCATGGAGCTTTCTAAACAGAGTGCTGCTGAGGAGGCGAGGAAGAGAGGCGAGGAGCCCGCTGCTGAGAAGAGTGGCGGCGGTGGCGGCGGTTTGTCGCGCTTCGCGAGGCACGGCAGTATGAGTCTCAAGGGCAAGCCGAAGATTTTCGGCGGCAGCAAGGACAGGGATAGCAGTGCTGGGTTGCCCGCTGTGCCGCAGGGCGCGGCGCCGACGGAAACGGCGCCGGCGGAAACGCCGATGAGTCCTGGCGGTGCTGCTGCTGGGGGAGAGGAGAAGGCGAAGAAGAATCGGTTTAGTCTGGGGAGGAAGAAGAGCACGAGTTTGATGTGAGCGAGGCGTGGCTTGGGGTGGCCTGCAGAGGAAGCCGGAGGGTCGGTTTCCTCTTTGACTTTTACTTCTTTTGGCGCTGTATTACCCCCCGTCGCAAAGGCCCTTGTCTTCTGCACAAAGTGTATGCATGTAGAGAGCTGACAGAGCTGGCGGGGTGGATCCCTCCGAGAAGGGGACGAGCATTTTGGCACTTTGTGGCATCGACAGGCACGAAAATCGAGCGATTGCTTTCGTTCCAGCTTTGAGTTTCTGTCAGTCTGTTCCGCTTGTTGTCTATGGAGCATGAACGGCGCGTGGGCTTTGATGATCGAGTTTCTCCTTCTGGGATGTCGGGTTGGGCTTCGATTCTAACGATGGTGCCATGGCTGGCTTTGGTGGTGCTGATAAGTGGATTGGTTGTTGATAATCTGCTAGGTGGTTGTCTTGAGGGTCCTTATATTGTCAATATTCACTCTTGACTGTGGCATTCGGGAGTGACGAGTTGATCTCAAACGCTCCTCATAATTTTGCGGTATATATAGAGCGTAAAGTGCATCTCGGACAGGATCGGTCGATTAGCTCAGTTGGTTTAGAGCGTGGTGCTAATAACGCCAAGGTCGCGAGTTCGACCCTCGTATTGACCATCGATTTTCTTTTGGCAGAAACGATCATTGTCTTGCTCCTGCTTTTTGGCCCAAGGACCATCTGAGGCGAGCATGTAAGTTAGAGCACAGATCGCAAATGCCCCGTCGTAGAATGAATCCTATTCCGAGCCTGGCTATGGGTGCTCGATTCAAAAAGATCAGTAAAGGCTTCTCTGCATCGCTGTGTGCGCGTCCAGTCTCGGATCTGTGCTACCATCTGATTCAGAGGCTTGTGCCGAATATTCTTTCGGAGAGAGGCACAGGCTGCACGCGTCTTGGTTGAACTCCACGTCGGCCTGCTCTGCCGGGGACCTGCCATTTTGGGTACAGCGGTATCCGCTTCCTTGCGGTGAACCGGCGGAGATCGACGTGACTTGATCTCTTATCTGTTTCCATGACCACGCTACCTGCCATCGGCCAGCGTAGCGTCACAGTACTACTGTAACCTCGAAGCCTGTCGAAGCAGAGCTAAGCCTTGACAAGCATCTCGTTGTGCTGCAGGATCCACTCCACTGGCAATGATTGGACTCGTCAACCGTGTAGACAAGCTCCAACCAGGTGGATGCAAGGGACGCCGGTCGCCGTTCGAACACTCTATCTTATCCTGCCAGAACCGAGGCTCTCTATGGCCGGCCGATAGTCAATGCCAATGTGGTAAGAGATGGCCAATGCAGGTGCTACCAGCTTCCGTTTTATGTTTCTTCGTGGGACCCTGCACGACATTTCTACCTTCTGCAGGTGACCCGTTCTTCCTGAACAACTTTCTAATCGTTGCTGGACCCGCAATACCTACAACACACCTAGGTATAGCGACACCATGCGTCTCAGCGTTCTCGCGTTCGCGAGCACTGTGTGTGCCTTCTCTCGCAACCCTGCCCATGTGAACAAACGCCACCTGCTCGAGCGTGCACGTCCTGCGACACACCTCGACACCCGCAGCCCTCCTCTTGCATACGGTGGAAAGAACACCAGCACGATCATCCCGCAGAACGCCAACACCACCAAGTTCGCCGTGGAAGGCTCTGCCATCCCCGACGTCAGCTTCGACATTGGCGAGAGCTATGCTGGTCTCCTCCCCGTCTCCGACAAGGCCAACGCCTCCGAGCTATACTTCTGGTTCGTCCCGTCTCCGAATGAGCTTGCTGGAGATGAGATCTTGATCTGGCTCAACGGCGGCCCTGGATGCTCCAGTCTGGAGGGCTTTCTGCAAGAGAATGGCCCGTTTCTTTGGCAATACGGCACGTACTTGCCCGTCAAGAACAACTGGGCATGGTCCAACCTGACCAATGTTGTCTGGGTCGAGCAGCCCGCTGGCACCGGTTTCAGCAGCGTGGGTGCCGATGGCGCCCCCAAAGATGAGATTGAGGCTGCCGCGCAGTTCCTTGGCTTCTTCAAGAACTTTGTCGATACATTCGCACTGTAAGTCGTGGCAGCAAGTAGAGGGGGAAAGAGTTGAAGTGCTAACTTGTAACCTTCTCAGCCACGGCCGCAAAGTCTACATCGCGGGCGAGTCCTATGCTGGGTACTACGTTCCGTACATCGCCGATGCCATGCACAACGCCTCCGACACCACGTACTACAACGTCGACTCGATCATGATCTACGACCCGTCTGTTTCATACGATGTGATCACGAACGACATCCCGTCCGTGCCTTTCATCGATTACTGGAGCGGCCTCTTCAGCTTCAACGAGACTTTCGTCGACCACCTACACGAGAAGTGGCAGTCTTGCGGTTACGCCGGTTTCTACGAGCAGGCGCTCACTTTCCCGCCTGAGGGCCCGCTTCCTACTCCGCCGAATGTGCATGGCAACGATACGAGCTGCTCGCTCTGGGTAAGTTTATTGATTTTCCACGGTCTCAGTCATCAACGGCAATAAGCTGTAGTATACCGTGCATTTGTTCTGAGCTAATCACCATCTGCTCACAGAACGAAATCTACGAGGCCGCAATCCTCGTTAACCCCTGCTGGGATGTCTACCAGGTCGCCACCACCTGCCCGCTCCTCTGGGACGTGCTTGGCTTCCCTGGCAGCATTGGCTACCTTCCAGAGGGCGCCAGCATCTACTTCAACCGCACTGAGGTCCAGCGCGCCATCAACGCCCCGCTGCAAGAGTGGGAAGAGTGCAGCAACGGTGTCCTCAACAACGACGACTCGCCGCCCTCCGGTCTCAGTGTCCTGCCTCGCGTCATCGAGAAGAACAACCGCACCGTCATCGGCCACGGCATGCTTGATTTCATCCTGCTTGCCAACGGCACTCTCATGACCATCCAAAACATGACCTGGAACGGTGCGCAGGGCTTCTCCGAGTATCCTGGTGACGACTTTTTCGTCCCCTACCACGAGGAGCTCAACCTCGGTACGCTTGGCGGTGCTGGCAACTTTGGCAAATACCGCACCGAGCGTGGACTGACTTACGTCGAGATCGATCTGTCAGGGTGAGTTCAATGTCGTCCGTTCTTCACAATAGTCCCGTCTGCTGACCTTCTCTAGGCACATGGTCCCCCAGTACGCGCCGACTGCTGCTTACAGGCAGCTGGAATTCTTGCTCGGCAGGATTGAGAGTCTGGGAGAGCGCTCGGATTTCACCACTCAGAAGGGCGACTTTGGCAACACGATTGGTGCAGAGAAGGGGAATGCCACGATGCGCTGGTAAATTCCCCTAACCGGCACTGATGTGGCTGTTCCGGTCGAGAGAGAAGTGGAATTATCGAAAACCTAGATGTATGAACATGTGTATCGCCGTCTGCCGATGTTTCAAAGATCTGGAGCATACAGCGTGTGACTTTCTCCCGAGTAAAAGTTTCCCTCAATAGTTGAAAGCCGATGGTAGCAGGTTGTCTTACCCGTACAACTTAAAATACTTAAGTGCAGACAGGCTGCTGATTTCTCTGTTGACCCGAAAGCTCAGATCTCACGCTGGAAATTACGATTCGATTGCCGCAGACATTCGGACTATTGGAGGTGTAGTGTAGCTCTATCATAGTCTCATGACACTCCTCGAAGATTCACAGAGCCTACAATATTCCAAGGAGCCCAAAATTTGCCTCCTCGTCTGTCAACGATCTTCCTCTATCGAACCGTCCCACAAGACACCTAGTACCCACCAGGTCCAGCCTTCCAATCTTCCTCAGAAGGGAACACCACAATTCGATCGAGATCTGCTCCCATCGTCCCATTGCCGTTGTCCAGCCCGCCGACCGTAATCACGTTCTCGCCAGCTTCCAACTCCAACTCCAGCGGCGTGGACATGATGATCCCCTTGTGCGTGTCCCGCTGCACCAGCGTCTGCATGCCGGCCGTGTTGCCGTTTACCACGACACTGCTGATCCGGCGAACCACCCAAGTCCCGCCGATGCGGTCGGGCGTTCCGCCCGGCTGGTCGCCGAAGCCCATGTCGTCGGTGTTCTGGTAGTAGAAGGATACCCATTGCTTCTTGCCGCTGCCCGTGATGTTGTGGAAGGTCACGGTGCTGTCGTTGCCGGAGATGCCGGTCACGATCTGTCCGTTTGTCGCGAAGGGTGCTTCTTGCTTGAAGGCGGAGCCTGATACGGTTGCTTCCGAGGCGGCGTAGGAGGTTCCGTTGATGGGCGTGACGTTGCCGGTTGGGATGTCTAGGTCGTAGATGTCGTACCAGGGCAGGGAGACGGAGTGCTTTCCGTCGTCGACGGTCAGGGGAAGCCAGATGTAGCGGCTATCCCAGACGGAGCGCAGGTCCCATTGGTCGCCAAGGTAAAGGTAGGTTGTACGTTCAGAGCCGACGATACGCAGCGAGAAGCCGGACTGAGAGTTGTACGTACGCTTGTAGGGTTCTGCGATCATGAAGGGCTGCGACCAGGGGCCGGCAAGAGACGGGGCGCGGAAGGCGACGACGTTGTTGGGCCGGTAGCCGGTTTTGTGGCTCATGAGCGCGTAATAGCTTTCGTCTGTTTGGATGATGGTCGGCGCTTCGAGGTCGTATTTGTTGAAGCGGTGCACGACGGAGTCGATGGCGCTGATTGCATCGTTAAACGAGCTGATGTACACGTCGCGGCCTTCGCGGCGGTCGCCGTTAGAGTAGAGGGCATAGGTTTGGTTGTCTTTGTAGTCGGTGAACATGCCGAAGTCTTGGGACCAGTTGCCCAAAGGTGCCGTGGCGTCAACGAAGTTGTATGGGCCTGTAATGTTGGGTGATGTGGCGAAGCCTTGTAGAAGCAATCCGTATGTGGAGTTGTCGGCGTGCCACCACATGTGGTATTGCTGATCAACTTCTGAGTAGACCACCTTTGGTCGCTGAATGATCATATCAGGGGAGATGTATGGGTGTCCTTCAATGGGAGCTGTGTTCAAAGTTAGAACTGCGGTTATCGAGGGATTGTCTGCTGGTGTTCGTACCCAAAGCTTTGCCATGGAATTGCCATGTTCCCAGATCGTCAGAGCTATAGACGGTCACACCGCCTCCCTCCTCTTGCTCTTCGGTTTTATACTCGCCAAACCAAAAGAACTTCCCCGTAACATGGTCCCAGGTCACGCTGCCAGCGTGGGCATTTATGAGGTTTCCGTCAGTATCGTGCCATCTGCCAGCGGGAACAATCCATTTGGCAGAAGCCAATGAAGTGACCAAAATGCCGATAACTAGGGCTCGGATGGGTACCATGATCATGAGTGTAGAGCTGTCTCTCTGAGAAACCACATAGACCGACTACAACACCTACCTGATATACCTGAGCCGAGCAGACAGCCGCAAGCTATTGACCCGAGAGGCCGACTATACCAAGATTCGACTTGCGGCTCCACATGGCGAAGGCGCAGGAACTGCGATTTTTCCGTAGCGATCCCACTTGGCTTTGCGGGGTTTCGCGCAGGATGAAAGCAAGTTGTAGGCGAGAGACGACTGGCGCGTGGCTGGTAAGCGAACGTGACCGGCTTGGAGAGACGTCAGAATCTCATTGCTTCGTGTGATCAGGGACCGGACTCCGGAAGTATGGCAGGAAGAGGTCGCAGCAGGTTTGCAGCCCTTGAATGTGCGCAGCACTGGGCTTGAGCCCACGCACGTGAGGTTGAGGTGCCATCGGCGAACTCGCGAGATGCACCCTCGGAAGGATATGAAGCTACACGTCGTTCCTTTTGCCAGCAGATTCATCTCCACTTCCCACCGTGAGCCGTCAGGGCTATTTGGTACATCAGGGAGGGTGACGAAGGATCAAGCATCGGTGGACAATATACAAGCGGCTCATACGTGATTAAAGCACCGGGCTTAGGATGTTTGATCGTGAGGCAAGTTGCTGCAGCCGTGCGTTCACAAATGATGCGAGACGTGATCGTGAGTGACATAATAAATACTCCATGTGCTTGGCTGGAATCAATAGCAGCGAAGGACGAGTATTGGAGTGTTCACATGCGTTCGCGGGCCAAGCGCCAGAAGTCTAGACCGACGCCAGCCGCGACTTCTGGCGCCTCGGGCACGCGTCCGGGAGAGTTCTTGAGCTCCAACGGCGAACTTCCAGCATTGGATCACCAACTCGTTTCGCCGGCCACGCCTTGCCAGCGACTCAACCCCACCTCCCCTTCAAAGAGTCGCCCTACGACTCTCATCTCCGACTGTCGCAAAATCTGGAGCCGCGAACACAGCCTCAGTCGAGCCCTCCACCGTGCGCCCGCCATCCGCGACTCGGATCACGAAACAGCTCGCTTTCCTGGCCGGATATTCCGTAAGAGCTCGGGCAAGCTACAATCCATCCACGAGATCAGATCACCATGTCTGACCGCCGGATGCAGTCTTCTCGCGACGACCGCCGACGCGACCGCGATGGAGGAGACAGGCGCCGACGTTCACGCTCCCCACGGGGCGGCGGAGGGCGCAGGGATTATGGCGATGTAGACTCTTACTCTTCCAGCAGAGACTACAGGGAGAGGGAACGTGAAGACAGGTACTCGGGGAGAGACAACAGACGCGACAGGGATTGGGACCGTGGCGCGGCGAGGAGAGACGCTAGGAGGGACGACGGCGATCGCAGACGTGACAACCGCCGTGACAGAGATCTGTTTGACGATCGCAGGGGAGGTCGTCGCGATGACAGGCGTGAGCGCGACCGTGATCACCGTGGTGACGGCCGGGATACGGATAGGGCGCGCGACAACGACGATATGCGCCAGATGGAACGCCAGAGTCGCGTCAAGAGCGCATCGCCGCCTCCGCGCAAGCCTAAAGAGCCGACGCCTGACCTCACTGAAGTGGTGCCGATCACCACGCGCAAGCGCAGGCTGAACCAGTGGGACATCAAGCCGCCTGGATATGAGAATGTTACGGCCGAGCAGGCTAAGCTGTCAGGCATGTTCCCTCTGCCTGGCGCGCCGAGACAGCAGGCGATGGATCCCTCCAAGCTGCAAGCATTCATGAACCAGCCTGGCAACCAGGCCAGCACCAATGCCCTGAAGCCCGCCACTGCTCGTCAATCGAAGCGTCTTTTCGTGCACAGGCTACCGGCTTCTGCCACTGACGACAGCGTCAGCGCTTTTTTCAATCTGCAGCTCAATGGTCTTAACGTTACGAAGGGCTCTGACCCTTGCGTCTCAGCACAGGTCAACAAGGCCCAGGGCTATGCGCTTCTTGAGTTCAAGACCCCGGAAGACGCCACGAATGCCATGGCTTTTGACGGCATGCACATGGATTCCGAAGCCATGGACACCAGCAACGGCGACTCGGACGGCTCGGCTAAGGGTCTTGAGATTCGCAGACCTAAGGACTACATCGTCCCTACTGTCACCGACGAAACCCAGAACGAAGCTGGCGTGCTATCCAACTCCGTCCCCGACACGCAGAACAAGATCAGTATCACGAACATTCCCATCTACCTCACAGATGAACATATGCAAGAGCTTCTCCAATCTTTCGGGGAGCTGAAGTCGTTCGTGCTGGTGAAGGACCGCTCCACCGAGGAGAGCAGAGGCATTGCTTTCTGCGAGTACGTCGATTCCAGCGTCACGGACGCTGCGGTCGAGAGTCTGAACGGTATGGAGCTGGGTGATGCGAACTTGAAGGTGAAGCGTGCCAGTATCGGTATCCAGCAGGTCAGCGGAGAGATGAGCGTGAACGCCATGAGCTTGATGGCTGGCACACAGGCCAAGTCGGATGCCGACAGCAGCAGGGTTCTGTGTTTGATGAACATGATTACGCCTGAGGAACTGATGGATGTCGATGAGTCTGAAGGTAAACATTCACATCGCCCCTTGACTCTGGAACACCAAGATAGGTACTAACATTCGTAACAGAAATCCTCGAAGACGTCAAGGAAGAATGCGCCAAGTACGGCAGATTGCTCGACACGAAGATGCCCCGCCCTACCGGTTCCAGACAAAGCGCCGGTATTGGCAAGATTTACGTCAAGTTCGAGGATTCGGCTGCCGCGTCGAAGGCGCTCGCTGCGTTGGCTGGTAGGAAATTCTCGGACCGTACGGTCGTCGCTACGTTCTTTGGCGAGGAGTACTTCGACATCAACGCATGGTAATCCTTGCGTGCTTGAGAGTCCACGGATAGCCATAGGAACTCGAGCGACGATGGGGATGGCTGTAGAAAAAAAACATTCGGACAGAGCAAGATCTAGTGGCATGGTAGGGAGCGAGAGCGCGCGATGACCTTCTTGCTTCATGAGACTCGCAGATCGAACAGACGAGGCGCGTAGCTTTCTGTATTGTAGTATAAAAAAAGAAAGGGGCAAAGTATTGAGCTCGCAACAAGTTGACCTCAAGATTACGGATGCGATTGTATTGATGGCGATTGATTGAGTTCACACCCTAGCATACCTTACCATAATGACGCTTCACATCGTTCCATGGCTTGGGCATCTTCAAAGGGTTCTTGATGTTGGTGCCTGAACTGGACCCTGAATGCGGGGAGTGGTCGCGCGCTCCGCCACCTGCGGTTGCGTTGCTCAAACCACTCGTTAGACTCGCTAGGCCGTCTCACCATTCTCCTGAAAATAGATTCGACTACTACCGCTGTCAATCTGACACTGATTTCACAACACTAACTTTCCCTTTCCGACATCACTTAAAAGGAACGTAGTACTTCACTACTGGAAGGCGCCTGGTATTCACCCTCAGCAACACTCACACCACTGCCCGCCATGCCCTTCGGAATCGGCAAGAAAGATAAAGGCGGCGAAGATCTCGACGCCCAGAAACGCTCCCTCTTCGGCGGCCGCTCGAAATCCAGCAAGAGCTCGTCGCCTGCTCCCTCATCCGCCAACCCCTACGCCGCCCCGCCCCCTCCAGCGGGCGGTTCGAACCCCTACGCCAACAACAGCAGCCAGAATGACCCTTACGCCCCGAAAAGCCAAAGCAGCCTCTCGCAGCCCCCGACCAGCTCTTTCAGTAGCATGTCCTTGAACGGCAACGAGAAAGGCGGCCCGCCGCCTAGTTACTCTGGTCCTGGACAGTTCTCGAGGGATAAGAGCCCCGTGCCGCCGGGAGGCTATGGCGGTGGGATGCCTAGGGCTCCTCCGAGCAATGGAGGATACGGACAAAGCAGTTATGGCCAGGGAGGCGGATACGGCGAGAACCCTTACGGCGGTCCTTCCTCAAGCTCAAGGGGCGCTGGTGGCTACGGCGGTCTGGGTCGCAGCAATAGCCAGGAGACTATGGGCACGGAGGCTGGAAGGAACGAGCTGTTTGGCGACGCGGCGAAGCGCGCTCAGCAGCAGCGGCCACCGCCGCAGGAGGAGAGCCAGGACACGAGCTATGGCAACTCGGGCGGGTTCTCGAGCGGCGGTTTCGATTCTACTGAGATGCCGGGCGGGTACGGACCGGGCTTGAGCGCGCAGGAAGAGGAAGACCAGGAGGTCAACGCTGCGAAGCAGGAGATGGGCCAGCTCAAGCGCGAGGACGTCAACACGACCCGCCGCCTCGTCGGCACCGCCGACAACCTCGACCAGCTAGCCACCAACATCCTCGGCAACATCGGCCGCCAGGGTGAGAGCTTCCACAACGCCGAGAAGAATTTGGACAGCGCCAACGTGCAGGCCAAAACGGCTGATAAGAAGATCCGCGTGCTCGACAACGTTGCCAACACGACCATGTTCATGCCCGTGCGCGGCGAGCGCGGCAATAGGGAGAAGAGGCTTAACAGGGACCACGAGCTCGAGATGGAGCGCCACCACCAGAACAAGAAGATCGAGGAGGTCACTCGCGCGCACAAGTACGCAGACCAGCAGCGCGTGGTGCAGGGCGAGAAGGGTATCAATTCCAACCGGGCACAGCAGCAGCAGAAGGCAAGCTTGCTGCAGCGGTCGAAGTATCAGTTTGATGCGGACAGTGAGGACGATGAAATGGAGGATGAGTTGGATGCAAACCTGTGAGTGCTTGTCCCAGTACTTGAATGTCCCACGGAAATGTGCTTTTGCTGACTTCTCTTTCAGGGACCGCATAGGCCACACTGTCAAGCGTGTCGGCATGGCCAGCAGAGTAATCGGCGACGTGCTCGAGAGCCAGAACGCGCAGCTTGACCGCATCTCGGGCAAAGCTGACGAGGCCGACGATCAAGTCACTAGGAACAGGATTCGGATGCAGCAGAGATTCAAGTGATTCTGCACTGAAATTCTTCAGCGTGATAAGTAGACGATGGTACAGGTATAATCTGCTTGTTGTGTGGTTCACGGCATTGACTTGACTCGCATAGCGAGACATTGTCTGGAGGGTAATGGAGTTTTTGGGAGTTGCATGATGGTGCATAGGTCGATAGAGATCGGAACTTACTCTTTAGGATTATTTTCAGATGCCTGTATTCTCACAGGTTCTATCAAAGAAAAATCGGATTGTGACATACTATCTTTTCCTCTGAACCATTGAAAGCGCAAATCTACCGAGAGAGCTACCTTGCAAACATCGACTATACAGTTACGCGTCGTATCCTGCCAAAGTGTACAGACGATCTAATGAGCGCAGGTGCGACGAAGCATCTTACGGCCTTGATCCTTCGACCGTGATGATCTTACATGCCAGATCACCGCCGACATCGCAAACTCGGCCAGAAGATCGGCTTGGATGCTATATGGCAAGGACGCCACAACGGCTACACACCGGATTCTTTCGAGGGGGGTTGCTTATGCCCAGAAGCCACAGCAAAGCCTCGTTCGGCGCAGAGGATGTAGACGCCAATGGGTCTCGGGGATACTGGGGAGGTGTTTCGCAGAGGGCGCCACGGTTGTCGCCGCGATCCAAGCGCAGGCGATGATGCTGCGCTGTACCTCGGCCAACACCCCCCGCCGTCACTCCACAAGCTCCCCAGAGCCGTCCGTTACCGCTCGGCATAGACGGCCATTTACTCTCACGCACACCGCGCATCTTCCCGACCATCTGCCATTGAGGCACCGCATTGCTCCGCTGGCCGTCGTCTCTCCTCCACTACCTCTAAAGTACCAGACATGAGCTTCATCGCCAGCCGCAGCGTCGCCCGCGCCGCCTCGAGAAGCATCGCCAGAGCCGGCCCCAGAGCTCCACTCTGCAGCTCGCGGTTAGCTCAACACCACGCCCTCAAATCCTCCTCCCTCCTTCAACAACGTCTCAACACCGCCCGCACATTCTCGACCACCATGGTGCAAGCCTCTGCCGGTGACGCCTTTGCGTCGCCCGCCCCGCCCGCTCAGTATGATCAGGAAATCGTCGACATGGCCTCCTACATCCACAACTACAACATCGATTCCGAGCTGGCTGTAGGTTGTCAAAAGTTTTCTCTCAATTGACTCTATGCTAATTCGTATTTCCTTCAGATCGATACTGCTCGCTTCGCCTTCCTCGACACCCTTGGCTGCGGTCTGAAAGCCCTCGAGTTCCCCCACTGCACAAAGCTGCTCGGTCCCGTCGTCGAGGGCACCACAGTCCCCAATGGCACAAAAGTCCTCGGCACACCCTACCAGCTTGATCCCGTGCGTGGTGCTTTCAACATCGGTGCGATGATCCGCTGGCTCGACTTCAACGACTGCTGGCTCGCCGCTGAGTGGGGCCACCCGTCCGACAACCTCGGTGCCATCCTTGCAGTCGCCGACTGGATGAACCGCTCCAACAAGGCCGGCGGTAAGAAGGTTGGCAATGGCGCTACCTTCACCGTCAAGGATGTCCTCACTGCCATGGTCAAGGCCCACGAGATTCAGGGCTGCCTCGCCCTCGAGAACAGCTTCAACAAGGTTGGCCTCGACCACGTCGTTAACGTCAAGGTTGCCTCCACCGCCGTTGTCTCCCAGATGCTCGGTCTGTCCGAGGCCCAGACCCGCGACGCGATCTCCCAGGCCTGGGTCGACGGCCAGTCCATGCGCACCTACCGCCACTCTCCCAACACCATGTCCCGCAAGTCCTGGGCCGCTGGTGACGCCTGCGAGCGCGCTGTCAACGTCTGCCTCAAGGTCATGGCTGGCGAGGGTGGTATGGCTACCGTCCTCTCTGCTCCCACTTGGGGCTTCTACGACGTCAACTTCCACGGCAAGAAGTTCGACTTCCAGCGCCCCTACGGCTCCTACGTCATGGAGAACGTGCTCTTCAAGGTCTCCTACCCGGCCGAGTTCCACTCACAGACCGCCATCGAGGCCGCCCAGCGCCTCAACAAGAAGCTTGCCGCCATGGGCAAGTCCGCCGCCGACATCGAGAGCGTGCAGAACCGCACCCACGAGGCCTGCATCCGCATCATCGACAAACAGCTCAAGCCCATGGACAACTTCGCCGACCGCGACCACTGCGTCCAGTACATGGTCGCCACCATGTTCGCTTTCAACCGCCTGACCGCCGAGGACTACACCGATGGCTCCGAGGCCGCCTCTTCCGAGCTCGTTGAGTCCCTCCGCAAGCGCATCTCTTGCGTCGAGGACCCGCAGTTCACAAAGGACTACCACGACCCGGAGAAGCGCACCATCGCCAACGCTCTGACTGTCAAGCTGAAGGATGGCACGGTCCTGGACGAGGAGGTCGTCGAGGCGCCGCTCGGTCACCGCCTGCGCCGTGAGGAGGCTAAGCCGGAGATCATGAAGAAGTTCGAGAGGCATCTCGCTCCTCACTTCAGCGAGAGCCATGTCAAGAAGCTGGTCGATCTGGCCAACGACCCCGCTGCGCTGTACAAGATGCCTGTGGACGAGTATGTGGATCTGTATGTTAAAGAGAAAATCTTGTAGGATCTTGGTGGATAGCTAGAGAGGCGTGTTTGGGAGGGATTCGACGCGACATAGATGATAGGGTTACGCTATATGAGCCTTCAATGCAATTGATGCACAAACATATTGAAAATGGTATTTCGAACTAGAGCTGGCTCATGTGTGTTTATCTAAGCCTTTCTTTGTCGGAATGCAGGGTGGAAGCTTCGTGAAAGGCGACCCCGCCCTGTGTCAACCCTGTGTCCCCTGTGTGACATTAGGAAGTTCAGCGTAGAAGGTAGTATGCTGGTAGGGATTTGTAGTTTTATATTTCAAACCTAACCCTAACCCTAAAAGCTGTAGGCATCCAGTCTAGAAGAGCCTCCCCTATGGTCAAGAGATACATTGAAGGTAGTGAAATTTGTTATAGATCTTGTGAATTTGGATCGACCAGAGAGAGCCGAAAATCCTGGGCTGTGTCAATTTTCGCAGGATCACAGGCGATGTTGAGCATTAAGAGACTCAAGATATTGGAACGGGGAGTCACGCTTCCAACAATTTGTCCGAACACTTATTACTGGGTTTATTCTCTTTGAGCGGACAATCAGTATCGAAGGTCTGGACCGGAAGGAAACAGCCGGCAGTATTTCTTGTGTTCGAGGAGCACTATAATTGTTCAATACCTGGAGGCTTTCTTGACCCTTAGCCCCGCGCGCCTGCAAACTTTCCGATATTGTACGCGGTGGTCCCTCACTCAAAAAGCGTTCACGCAGGCGAGGCGGGCTACCATACTCAAAGACAAAACATTCAAAAACCCAAATTGAAATCATCATGGCGGATTCCACGTCTCCCAACCCTGTCGTCTTTTTTGACATCACCCTCGGCGGCGAGCCTCTCGGCCGGATCAAAATGGAGCTGCACGCAGACAGCGTGCCTCGCACGGCGGAGAACTTCCGGCAATTCTGTACGGGCGAGCACAAGAACCACCTCGGTCGACCGCAGGGCTACAAGGGCGCGCGCTTCCACCGGGTAATCAAGGACTTCATGGTGCAGGGCGGAGACTTCGTCAACGGCGACGGCACGGGGAGCGCGACGATCTACGGGACGAGGAGTTTCGCGGACGAGGGGTTCAAGGGGAGGCATGATGGAGTTGGAGTGCTCAGTATGGCAGTACGTTGTTGATTCGCTGTTCTCCTGCTTAGCTTGTGGGCTGACGCGACCTGTAGAACTCTGGCCCCAACACCAACGGCTGCCAGTTCTTCATCCTGACCGCTCCGGCGCCACACCTGGACGGGAAGCACGTGGTGTTCGGGCGCGTGGTCGATGGACTGGATGTTGTGCGAAAGATTGAGAATGTACGCACGCGCGACGAGAGACCTGTGCAGGAGGTTGTGGTCGCGCAGTGTGGAGAAATGTGAGGCGCGCAAGTCTGATAGCGAATATGGAAGACGTCGGGCGGCTTCGGATAATGTCGAGGTATGGGTGCTGAGAAGCATGACGGTTGACTCAGGTCAATCCGATATGGCTGGCTGCAGCATTTGCGAAGTAAGCTCACCGCCCGATCAGAGTGCACCAAGTCAAATACAATGAAACAAACAATCGACACGAAAGTGAACAGAAATTCGAATGCACAATTTCTTTTGATCTTGATTCTCATAGCTAACGTGAATACGCCCCCTCATGCAAGATTTTTCGAATGGTCATGAATAGCAGAGGCCCAATAGTCGGCGCACACGCGCTGGTATCGTTAGTTGGCCAGGAGTGTCATAAGCGGCAATGGCGGTGAGAAGGAGGGGCGTCGAACTTCGTCCTCCTTCTCTTTCGTCCAGAGCGCACCTGGTCGGCAGTAAGGTATTCGTTCCGCATGCATCCAGCGCCCAACGCAGAGCAGCATCCAAGTGAAAGACAGAACGTCCACTCAAATGTCGTCGACGTCGATCTCGCCATCGCTGTCGCTGTCGTCCTCGCCGAAGTCGAAGCCGATGCCACCCTCCTCCTCGCCGCCGTAAGTGTCGGTCTCATTGATCTTGGCAGTCTCGGGCAGCTCGCCGTAGGCCTTGAGCGAACGGGCCTCGTCGGCGGAGTACTTGAGGATGACATCGCCCTTCTCGTCCTGGTATTCACGGAGGGACAACAGGATAATGTCGCCCTGGTTGATCCAGACCTTCTTTCGCAGCTTGCCGCGGATGTGTGCAAGACGTTTGCTGCCGTCGAAGCAGGCGGCCTCGAGGCGACCGTTACCAAGCATCTTCACGACCTGGGCATATTCTGGAGTGCGAAGTCAGCGGTGTGCCTTGGTCGAGTGTAAGGAAGCGGGATCGACGTTTCCCGTCGTCGACGGCGACGACAGGTTGTCAAGACGTACCCTGGCCCTCCTCCTTGAAGGTGAGTTCACGCTTCTCGTTGTCGTTCTCGTTCTTTCCTCTTCTGCGGTTCTTGCCGCCCTGCAGTCGACAGAGTTAGCATTTGTGGTGGTGGGCGCGGTCTGGCGGGGTGTGGGGTGGGTGTTGGATGACGCACCTTTCCCTTGTTCTTGGGCATGGCGACGGAGTGGCCGGTGGTTGAGTGGTGTAGTAGTGCGGCTTCGTTGCCTGGGGAGTAGGAGCAAGAGAGGTGTTGGGTGTGGTAGGTTGTGTGGTGGGGTGCGGTGGTGAGGGAAAGGTGGGTAGGTTAAGTAACGGGTGTATGACACACTCGCTGGCTGCGGGACCTGGCTGCACGCACATGCAAGCGCCTGCCAGTGGCGGGGTGGGCGGCGAAATTTCACAAAGAGCGCGCTGCGTCAGGCAGAAAAGCAGGGTCAGGCAGAAAGAGCCTGGCACGCGGGAAGCTTGTTGCAGGCGCGTCGGGCGCGGACGGGTAGGCAGCCTGACAGCCTTGTTCTTGCCTGAGCGGCTGCTGCCGCTGCTGCCGCGCGCCTACACGCTTATTACTCCGACAGCCAGTCGCAGCGTGGTGTACCTTGTGTCAGATCGCCAGTCACGCCTATCATATCCTGCAAACCGCACCACCGCCCGCACCTCTTGTAGCCCTCAGATGCCCACTTGCCGTCCCGGATACTGCTCCATTTCGTCTATCTCTCAATCGAACTCCTCGTCCACCTCCACCATCCCCGAGCGCGCCGCTCCCTCACCCTTCCACCGCCCTCACAACGGCCTCCTCAACCCCGCGCCCCACCACCGCTCGATCCAGCACCCACCCTAATAGTAGTGGCTCCTTTCAACCCAGCAATAACACAACCAACGCCGTCCAGCCGCCGTCCTCTCCCCTGACCATAGCAAACCAGCTCACCACCTCGCGCGATATCCTCTGGGACCCCAAATACACTCGCAAGGAGCCGCATCAGATCCGACTGCATCCCACCCACGTCGGCACTCTTGCCGTAGGATCACTTGGGGCCAACAATCGGACAGACAGCAACATCAGTGTGCGCTCTCTCGGCGGAGGACACAGGATAGAAGCCATGGACAAGCGTCATCCGAGTAGTTTCCAGCAGCTTGAGAAGCTTGGCGAGGGCACATATGCTACGGTATGCCGTCTTGTCTTGTCACCTCAAAGATCCAACCGAGTCAGCAACCCTGACTCCTTCCCCTCTAGGTATTCAAAGGTCGCAATGGCCAGACCGGCGCATTCGTCGCCCTCAAGGAGATCCATCTCGACAGCGAAGAGGGAACGCCCAGCACCGCTATCCGCGAGATCTCGCTCATGAAAGAGCTCAAGCATGAGAATATTGTCAGCCTTTACGATGTAATTCATACTGAGAACAAGCTCATGCTCGTGTTTGAGTACATGGACAAGGATCTGAAGAAGTACATGGACTCGTACACCAACACCTCGACCGGCGTCCGCGGCTCTCTTGAGCCCGCCACGATCAAGAGCTTCATGTGGCAGCTGCTGCGCGGCATTGCGTTCTGCCACGACAACCGCGTCCTGCACCGCGATCTTAAGCCTCAAAACTTGCTCATCAACAATCACGGACAACTCAAACTCGCCGACTTCGGCCTCGCCCGCGCTTTCGGAATCCCAGTTAACACCTTCTCGAACGAGGTCGTCACCCTCTGGTACCGTGCACCGGACGTCTTGCTCGGCAGCCGCACATACAACACCAGCATCGACATCTGGAGTGCAGGCTGCATCATGGCAGAAATGTTCACCGGCCGGCCACTCTTCCCTGGCACAACCAACGAAGACCAGCTCCTGAAGATCTTCCGCCTCATGGGCACACCCTCGGAACGATCCTGGCCGGGCATCAGCGCCTTCCCTGAGTACAAGCCGACCTGGCCCGTGTACGCGACCCAAGAGCTACGCGCCATTTTGCCACAAGTCGATAGCCTGGGCTTGCAACTGCTGGGCCAGATGCTGCAGATGCGACCCGAGATGCGCTGCTCGGCACACCAGGCGTTGGCACACCCTTGGTTCGCGGAGCTGAATGCCCGTAGCGGAGTGTCTTCGCAGAACAACTTTGGCTCTGCGTCGGTTGTTGGCGGGCAGCAAGGTCAGCAGCAGCGCGTGTACTAGGGGATCAAGCGCGAAGAAGGCCGCGAGATCAAGCGCGAGGGGTGGCTCGAGATCAAGTGCGAAGACGGGACCAAGGTGAAGTGTGAGGATGACTACGAGGTGAAGTGCGAAGAAGACTGGGAGCTCCAACGCAAAGTTGCCCAGGAGATCAAGCGCATAGAAGACTTCATGAAGCGGGAAGACGATTGAGCGTGTCTGGGGACCAGGGGGAAGGGAGGTCAGGGGACAGGCCATTCTTTGATTGATTCAAGGGTATAGCACAGGCGTTTTGCGGCGTAGAAATTGTTGGAAGGGCCACGATGATGAGACGAGACCGGGTTATGTCTACTCCAATCGAAGAGAAACGTCGTACATTTTGTCGTGGCATCTTCTATGACACATGAACAAACGAACCGAAGTGAAAAATACCATTAGCCGCGACACGAACACTAAATAAGAGCATCGCCGACGGTTTTCGTGGTATGTGATTCGCATGTGATGATGTAAGCAAGGCCTCTTTCCAGCGGGGCAGTGGGAACTTCAAGAGCGTTTACCAGGTATCCAAAGATTTGTTACCTGGCTGGTAGTAGGCTTTCCCAATGGGAAGTCTTCTTTGGAGAGTCCAGGAGCGATTTTAGCACGGTAATATGTTTTCTGAAGGTGGAAATCCTGCTATTGGAGTTTGAGAAGCGTCTCTCACCGGGAGTTTAGCCGTGGCGAGCCTAGGAACGAGGGAAGTACGATAACTTCTTGATTGGGCTGGAGATGCTGTCATCAAGTTGAGGGCCTTTCCTTAGTAACAACATAATTGAAAGTTTTTTCATTCTCTACAAATCTTGCTTATGTGATCCTCACCGGAGAGATATGGTGCCAGACTTCTGGATGACTGACGAGCGGTATTACCATTCACTTTGGATCATGCAAACATAATACCCGTCGGGGTGTCCACCAGAACCAGTTTTCTGAAGTGGTGGCTTACATGGTGACCTTCTGGAAACACGTGGCATGCTTTCCAATGCGCTCCAAATCCCGTCATACCATGATATTGAAAGCCTACATTAGCTACTCTTGCCAGGCGAACTAGAGTCTGCGGTCCGGCTAGGAGTTAAATTACCCCAAAATCGGCTGAGTCATGATTGGAAGCCTCTTGTTTGTTGAGCGAATATGAGGTCACTTGGTGAGCACAATTCGAGGCTCCTTGTTAACCTTTGCAGTCTATTGCGCAAAGTCGGAACAACATCATCTTAGCGAAGACTGCCTGTAGAGGTCCCCCTGATCTCGGTTATGTCGTCACGTTCCCCCACCCGCACCTCTGTCCCTAACTTTCATCCAACCACTCTCCCCTCTCGGCCGTTCGACATGCGGTGCGACACTCATCACGCTCATAGCTGGGTGTTGAGTCCCCAAAGCCCTGCGCTGTGCTCCGCCAACCAGCACAGTGCTGGCCGCAATCTCGCCGCCAACAACTCCTGCATTCGACGAATCGGCATAGTCTTCCTCGTCCAATACGTCCCACTCCGCACCAGTGATCTCGATCAGCAGATAGTTCCGTAGCTTGTCTATCGGCCGGTGAGGTTGCGAGAGCCGCCAGTCAGCCAGAAGTGCGGCACCTTCGTGACCCGCCAGAGAATGCCCCAGGTTGCCGTGACTGAACATGCCGAAGGTAGCCGCTGGGCACTCCTCGGAGCTAGACCGTGGTTTGCGGTCGCGGTCGCGTCGCGAGCTCTCTTTCTGTTGCGCGAGCGAGAGCAGCCAGATGTTGCGCCCGATGTCGCAGATCTCGTCGAATGTATTGATCGTCGCAATTCCTTGCGAGCGGCACAGCCAGGCGACGTCCCAAGCGAGTAGCATGGCGCCTTCTACAAAAAGGCCGAATGTCTTGGGGTCTTCTTTGGCTAAGCGAGACAGGGGCCGGTCCAGGTGCAATAAGCGTGGACGTGGGAGATTGCGCTGTTCTTGCAGGAGCCGAGATGCTGATGGGCTGGACGGGTGGCTTGCCAAAGGCGTCGGATAGGGTAAATCGATGGCCTTGTAGGATGACTTCTCTGGCAAGATCGCAGAGTGAGGGAAATCGGAGTGAGGCAAGATGATCTCTGCGGGAAGCCGTATAGACAGGTAGTGGCACCACACGCCGATTAAATGGCAGATGTTGTCCAAGCAAGCATTAACGTGCGCATGGTGCTCGAATTCGGTGTTGTTTGAGCCCTTTCCATTTGGAAATCCACCTGCATCCTCTACGTGAGAGTTCAGCTCCTTCAGATTCGGCAAGACGAGTCCGTTGAGCTGATAGCGGCCAGTATGTTTGCCATGTATGTCTCGTAGTTGATGTATGCCGTTCAAATTGGAGGAATGCCTGCATATGTACGCCCGAGCGTCCACAGTTTTCGTATGTACTCTTTCGGCTCGGTGCGCTGCCTTCTGCTGGGCGCCATCTACTGGAGACAAGACTTGTGGCCGTTTAATCGCGAAATCACTCTGCTCAGTCGAGATCTCCTGGCGACGCTCTTCGTTCTTCCGCTTGACGTCCTGTATGAAGCCCCTGTATTCCTCCATCTGCTTTCGCAGTAAGTCTGCTTGCCCTGTGATGGCAGCGATTCTCGCCTCGACCCTCTCCAGTTCGGCGTGGGCCCTGTCCGAGCTGTGCTTCTTGGCAGCATTTGTGATGGCATCCCAATCAGCATCTTGCGACAAGGCGGCAAGGACGCCATCGTTGCCGGGCCGGACGATTGCTTCGGAATGTGTGTGGTAGTTCTCACGCTCGAGGAGACTGCTGACCTGGCGTATGCGCGACTCGTAGATGGTGACTTGCGCACAAGTGGCGCAAAGCGGCTTCCTGGATCGGTCGAGAGGTCTCGCGCAGATGTTGCAATCCATCCTAAGGGCATGCGCTTGGTGATGATCGCTCGCGGGAGGGCGGATACTTCAGCGGTATCATGTTGCGATGGTGGACGGTCTATATGGTTGAGCGCCTCGACAAAAAAATTGTGGTGTTTGTGCTCGGGATGTCAAAGCCAAAAGCTTGGGAGAACTTAGGACGCGGGAAGTTTGTAGGATGGATACATCGGTGGTGCATGTCGCGTGCTTCAAGGCGGCGAAGGGATGCACGTCACCAGTGCCGGTGATGGATGACTTGCCCTGTCAAGTGACCCCGCGTGGCCCGCGTTTCCATCGTCGCGCTTTCCCCGGAATCGCACAGCTCGACACGACTTCACCTTCGCGCTCTTATCAGCTTTACGAGTCACTATCAAACATGATGTGACGACTCGGTCAAGATCGCAGATAATGAACCAAAATGGCCGAGACCCCCTCGACTCCAGCGCGGCCTTCCTCCATGGGAAGCAGTGACTCGGGTGGCTCCGGCCTATTCTCAGCAGTGAAGAATAACTCTGCCGGCATGGAGAAGATTGCAAGCAATGAAGAGAATGACCGTGACACTACGCTAGAAATGCCTGATGCCCACCGAGACCACGATGACAACGGGACGAGCAATGCATACTCTCATGCTTCAATTAGCCCTCGCGCCAAGGGTGCCACTGCAACGCCTTCAACATCGGAGGCGGATCGTGTGATCAAGGACTCCGCAATGCCACCTCCTTCGCGACCAAGCTTCAAGACCCCTCCCAACTCTGCTCAACCTTTACGGACGACCGATACCGAACTTGACCAAGAAGACCCATCTAAGCCCACTGGCGCCGAGCACGACCGCGAAGATCACGGCGCTTTATCCTCGAACATGGCGACCCACAAGACTCCGCAACCTCCTTCGCGCAAGCGTAGTCATGAGAAAACAGGACGGCAGCAGACCTCAGGCGACGACCATAATGCTGAGCCTACAGACATGTTCTATGAGCCCGCGAATGCCATTGAGGGCTTTGACTGGGAGGACCTTGAGTCGCGCTATCACCATCAAATGCGATTCTTCGCTGCTCAAGAGCAAGAGATTTATAACTCGTTCAACGAGCTTTGCGGGGTATGGACATAACTAATTGACTCATGTCCATTTCTGACATTCACAGTACTTCTCCGTTTGGGCCGAAACAGGTCACACTCACGAAGTTGATCGAAGCTTCAAGCGGTCAGTGATGCCCTGCAGTGATCATTCTACTGCGACTGAATTCTGACAATTTAGCAGGCTGAAAACGCAATCAACACTTGTCCGCCATCACGAAGCAGAGCTCGAGAGCAAGAGACAGCATTGTACGTCTTGCTTTTTACCACAGTGAAGGACCTACGCTGACCGTGACCTTCCAGATGTTAAAGTTGTCGATGCTTTCAAGAGTGCGCTTGAGCTCCTCGGCACTGGGAGTTGAGCTTTACCGTCGGTAACACGTTATCTAGCTTGTCCCTCTGTTGCCGATGATGCGGAGAACGTAGCCCAAAAGACTGCAGATATTAGACGACCGGCCAGACCAGCATCCTCAGCTTTCGAAGGACTGGTCTGCCATCGAACGATCATCGATGCGTACAACTGGGACGACGTGCATCCTTCTCGCTGCACCTTACTTTGAATGATGGTCGCTAAGGAGCCAGATAGCTTTGCTGGTTACTCTTACCTGGAATTTTGGCGTTGCTTCGATATAATGAGATACCCAATGGACGACCGGGGGAACTGCAACACAAAGTATCGTCATGTTAAAATCCGTCTAGAGTCTATGGCCCAATACGCTGTGCTGCACATCTAGATACTCTGTTGCTCAAAGCAGAGGGTTCGACCTGTACTCAGGCACCTCGCCGTTAGCATCAGGCTTGCCCTTCTTCACCTCGTTGTCCGCGTCGGGAGTGTCCTCGCCTTCTTGCTCGGCAAGGAATTTCTCGGCCTCGAGAGCTGCCATGCAGCCGGTGCCTGTGACATCGGGTTAGCAGTTGCTTCTGTTGACAGAACTTAGGGGGTGTACTCACCAGCTGAAGTGACAGCTTGTCTGTACTTCTTGTCCTGCACGTCACCAGCGGCGAACACACCAGGGATGCTTGTCTCGGTCGTGCCGGGCGTCGTGATCAAATATCCGTCCTCGTCCATCTTGAGCTGGCCCTTGAAGAGGTGCGTCGCAGGATCGTGGCCAACAGCGTAGAAAAGACCATTCGCTTTGATTTCTTCCGTCTCGCCGCTCTTGTTGTTCTTGATCACCAGGCTCTGCATGAGACCCCTAGGGCCTTCCTCGCCCTTGATCTCCACACCCTGCGTGTTGTACTTGACCTCGACCTTCGGGTTGGTTGTCAGGCGGCGCGCGTTGGCCTTGCTTGCGCGGAGAACGTCTCTACGCACAAGCACGGTGACCTTAGACGCCTTTTTGGTCAGGTAAATCGCCTCCTCGACTGCCGAGTCACCACCACCAATCACAACCAAGGGCTTCTCGCGAAAGATCGGCAGGCTGCCGTCGCACACCGCGCACGCGCTCACGCCATTGCCCCAGTACTTGTCCTCGCCCTGCAGATCCAGACGCCTGGCTTTCGCGCCCGTGGCGATGATGATGCTGTCCGCCGTGTGCGTCTCCTCCTCCAGAGTCTCCTCATCGCCCATCGGGTGAAGCCAGAACTTGAACGGCCGCGCCGACAGGTCGATCTTGCCGACGGTCTGGCTGACGATCTCGGTACCGCAGGCCTCGCTCTGCGCGCGCATCTGGTCCATGAGCGTCGCGCCTTGGATCTTGGTGAAGCCGGGGAAGTTCTCAACTTCGTCGGTGGTTGTGAGCTGGCCGCCGGCGGCGATTCCAAGCGCGAGGAAACCCTCGTAGAGGACGGGCTTGAGGTCGGCACGAGACGCGTAGATGGCCGCTGTGTGTCCTGCAGGACCGGAGCCGATGATCACGACTTTGGAGTGCATGGCGCGGGTTTGTTGGAGAATCGTGGCTGCGGAAGGTGGGGTGTAGAAGGTGGTTGCTGCTGCTGCGGTTGCGGCTGTTGCTGTTGCTGCGAAGGGGAGGGAGATGCTGGAGCGTAGAGGGCGGAAGGCTCCGGCTCGTTGGAAGGCTTTGGCGAACACTTTGGCGGTGTTGAAGTGGAAAGTGGGTGGTCTTTGTTTGGTGGGGGTAGAGTTTGGCGATTCGGTCGATGTGGAGGTGGGACGGAAATCACTGGGAGTTGCTGACTTAATTTTCCAGCGGCTTCGGCCACGCGGGGCTGGTTCGCTGCGAATTATTCAGCACGAGAATGCATATTTGAAATGCCTGGCGCGAAAGCTATTATCGTGGTGCCGAGCGGATGAGATTGAGCCAATGCCTCCATCTTCCGGAATGTCTTCTCGGTGGCAATAAAGTAGAGCCTCATCAGGCTAATCGTCGTCCCGCAGTCGCTCCAACCCATCCTGTCAGGGTCCGCAACGGGAATAAACAGGGACAAATGCATGCACAATGCGATCATCCGCCCGGTCTAGCTCGAGATCTTCCGAGGCTTATCGATCCAGAAAGATCGGCCAGGCGTGCCTGAGAGCAGCAGCGAGTTGGAATCACCACAGACTGCTGTTGCATCCTTCCATTTGCAGTGCCGCTCGTGAGGTGGTCTTGCACGGCCCGAAGAGGAAGCAGCCGAGTCGTGCGTCGGCGAGCGTAGAGCCGAAATGAGGGCAGAGGACGGTCACGTGGTGACTCAAGCACGCCCTCGCCTGCTCCCTAGTACACCCTGGCTTCACCATCGTCTCACCACGCGCTCGGCCGCTTGGTGCATCTATTCCTGACGCCGATGATACAAGCTAGCAGGTCCCTAGCTGCGCGACTCTTGTCAGGACTGCTTCCGCGCCGCTGTGCCAGCATGCCGATATCGCGGCCCTGCAGATCTGGAGAATCAACATGAACCTGCGCCTGGTGCTGCTCGAGGGTGCCGCAGCGGTCACCCGTAGACAAGGTATACGGTGGCCAAGAGTGTGAGTGCCGAAAGAGGGCCACGGAGAAATTGCAGATGTCGCTCTCACGGACACGCCCACCGAAAAGCGACATGTATTCGCTGGCCTGCACCGAAGTTGTCGCAGTGGGCGACCCAACCAAGGGCGGCCACGGACTAATCACCGCGACCAGACAGCGCACCAGCACATGTGTCTCTGAATATGCCCTGCCGAATGGGCCGAACGTGGGACTAAACATGCGTTCACGCCTTCGCCGCCGACCGTTGCGCTTCACTTGTCGCCCTAGTCCGGAAAATGATCGCCGGGAAATTGCCCTTGAATTTCTGCCCGCCTGGCGTTGCGATAGCCGTTGCGAAGGCCGCCGCCAAACCTCACACCCTACTTCACATGTAACACCCTATCAGGCACGCTAGTCCAACGGCTCATCTAGCTTGTGATATGGCGCTGCCAGCGCTATGCCACCCCCAAGCCAGCCTGGCATCGACGCCCCCCATAAGGTAGCCCGATTCCACCGTCACAGCGCTGTCTCGTCGTGCTTCATTCATTCATTCATCCAGGTGCTGGTCAACCTATCACAGGCAAGGAACTGTCTTTCCCTTCTCTCAATCATTCGTTACTCTCGTGTCTACCACTTCATTCGTTCAGCGGTGACACTTCCTCACAATACTCATTATGAAGACCTTCAGCGGAGCCCTGCTTCTGGCTACCGTCGCCATCTCGACTGCCTACGCCGAGCATGGCGACCATAAGCGCCACTTGGACCTCCACCAGAAAGAACAGAACTATCCGGCTTATGCCGCTAAGCCCTCTCCTCCTCCGGAATCCATGGGCTCGTCCTGTGGCTGCTACACATACACAACCACCTGGTACGGAGCACCAACTCTGGTCCCTGACCTCGGGGAGTACGAGGCGACCACATCTGCTGGATGGGAGACAGTCGCGCCTGCCGCCACATCTGGGCCCTCTATCAAGGAGGAGCTTGTCGACGACTGGCAACCTCGCCGCAAGGGAGATTCTTCGTCCGTGCAACCTGCTGCGTCGTCCACAGAACAGCCCACGGTTTACGAAGCGCCCGCGGCTTACATCAAGAAGGTATCCACCACCGCTTCAAGCGCCACTGTGACCTCCTCGGCTAAGTCTGAGCCTAGCTCCTACGCTCAATCTAGCTCGTACATCCAGCCCAGCTCGAGCTCCACTTCCTCCAGCGCCGCTCCTTCGTCCACCAGCGCGAACAACACGATCTCATCAAACGGCAACAAATGGGCATTCTGTTACACCCCTTACGCCAGCGACGGCACGTGCAAGTCGGCCGAAGCAGTCGCTTCTGATGTTGCTGGGATCAAAGCAAAGGGTTTCACTGCCGTCCGCCTCTACGCCACAGACTGCTCGGGACCGCAGAACGTCGGTGCCGCTGCTGCCAAAGAAGGCCTGAAACTGATTCTCGGCATCTGGGTCGACGAATCCGGCATTGGCAGCAACACCGACGCGCAGGTTGATGAGCTCACTGCTTGGGGTAAGGATCAGTGGGAACTTGTTGAGATGGTCGTCGCCGGTAACGAAGCAATGTTCTATGGCTACACCTCTGCTGAGGGCCTCGCGGCTTTCGTCAATGATGTCCGCACCAAATTTCGGGCTGCAGGCTTCAATGGTCCGGTCGGCACTTCTGAAGTCACCGGCTCTTTCGCCCAGTATGCTGACATTCTCTGCCCCGCTGTCGACTACGCTGGCGCCAACATACACCCATTCTTCAACACCGAAGTCACCGCTGAGGGTGCAGGTGACTTTGTCTCCCAGCAGCTCGATGATCTGTCCAAGGCGTGCGGTGGCGATAAGCAGGCTTACAACCTTGAGTCTGGCTGGCCTTCGCTCGGCAGCGCCAATGGCATGGCTGTTCCTGGTGCCAAGGATCAGAAGGTTGCGATCGACAGTATCATGAAGGCTGCGGGCGGCAGAACGGCGATTTTCTCGTACGAGAACGACGATTGGAAGGCGCCCGGTGAGTTCGGCGTTGAGCAGCACTGGGGATGCAAGGACTTATTCGAGTGAGACCGGTTGGAACACGGTGTGGACGAGCGATTGAATGCATCTTCTGTCATCACGTTCGAGATATCCCAATTTGTATTTTCCTGAGAGTTTGATGCTATTCGTACCTTGGCGATTTATAGCTTTAAGGATTTCAAGACTTCTGAAGTTCTTATATACCTCTTCCCGAAGCTTTATTTATAGTGATTATTCTATTTAGATAATATCTAACTAGCTTACCGTCTAATAGGCTATAGTATACTATAGTTCTTTTTTACGTTTATATAGCGCTTACGAGCCCTAATATATAGGCGGTTACTTAGACGATCTTACTTTACCTTAATCGCGTTTTAGGGTAGGGTTTAGAATATCGCGCTTCGAAATTTTAAAGCTAGCTTCTAAGCGCTCTTATTAGCCTAATCTAAAGCTAGCTTTAAAGTTTAAAGCTAGCTTTTAGCTACTCTTATAAAGGGAATAAAGCTAGCTTTTAACTACTTCTATAAAGAGAGTAATAAGCTACCTTTAAAGGCCTTACCTATAAAACCGATTTTACGATACCTAGGTTATACTAGTAAGAAAGAGTCGGGTTATATTAATAGAAAGTAGGAAAACTTAAAAAGTAATTTTTAAAGAGGAAAAACGGTTTCTTTAAAGGTTTAAACTAATTTTAGACTATATTTTATAAGTTTTTATATTTAGAAAAATTACTCTAAATTAGTAGATAATTATAGAATTTTTTAAAAAATTAATAATAGATAAATTAATAGAGTAATAAGGGATTTTAGAAGATTCTTACTCTTTAATAATTTAGTTTTTATTTTTATAAAAATCTTTAAGTTTTATATTATAAGATTAATCTATGAGATATTAAATAAAAAGTAGGAAACTATAATAATAATAATAAAAAGAATTTATATTAAAATAACCTAAGAAAATCTTAAAAAATTAAATAATTTAGAACGATTTAAAGAAATTAGAGTATTATAAAGATTCTAAAATCTTATTTAAAGGATTAGAGTATTAATAAAAATTATTAAAGTTAGAAGAATATAAAATTTTAAAGTAATTATTAAAATCTTTAATAAAAGATTTAAGATACTTAATTTTATAAACTAATTTAGAATTTTTTTTTAATACTATTATTTTTTTAAGATAGAACAATAATTATAGAATCTAATAGAAATAGGACTACTTAATTAAAAAAAGAATAGAAAAGAGAAAATTAGATATAATAAAATATTTAGGTTATACTAATAGAATAATAAAATCTTAAAAAGTAATTTTCTAAACTTTTTAAGTATTTCTATTAGAGTTAGATTATTTCTATTATATATTTTATAATCTATAGGACCTACTAAGCGGGTAGGTAGTATAACTAAGCGGCTTAGTAGTATAATTAGAAAATCTTTCCGCTTACTAATATAATTAGAAAATTTTACTACTTACTAGTATAATTAGAGAATTTTACTACTTATTAGTATAAGGTTAGACGATTTTACTAATAATTAATATAACTAAAAACTTTTTCCGCTTCTTAGTATAATTAGAGAATTTTTTTAACTTACCTTAGTTTATTATATTTAAGGGAGAATAATAACTTTTCTTCTATTATACTTTAATATTAAAGATATATATTAATATAAAAAGTAAAAGAATCCTAATATAATTAAAAGAAATTAAGAAGATTTTTTCCTTAATTACTCTAGCTAAATATTTAGTAGAGTAGTTTAAAAATTTAAGGAATATTTATAGTTTAGTTTTAATATTATAGAAGATAAAAATATATTAGGTTCTTAAAGTATATTCTAATATAAATTTTAATATTAAAGTAATATAAGATTAGAATTACTAATTTAGAAAAAAGTACTATTAGTATAGCTAAAGGAATTTAAAGAGAATTTAGGGGTTTAATTACTCTATAACTCTATATATATAAAGGAACTAAAAAAAAATAAAGTAATTATTTTCTAAAGAGTTTTTAGAATATAACTTTATTTTAATTATAAAATTTAAAATAATTAAAGTAGAACTTATTAAGGAAAAGAAAAACCCCCTTAAATATTAGAGCTATTTAGTTTAACTTTTTTTTTTATTTAAGATATATAAAGTAATTAAAAGGATAATTTTAGGTATTATTAAAAAGTATAGTAAGAATAAAGAAATTAAGAAAAAAAGAAAAGATAGAAAGTAAAAAGAATAATATATAAAAGAAATCTAAATAAATTATTTAACCTTTTTTAGGTCTCTTTTATTTATTAGTTTTAATCTTTTAAAGTCTTCCTCTTCCTCTTTTAATAAGCTCTTAAGAAGAATCTTCTTCTATTAGAATATTAGGATTATTATCTTTTTCTAATTCTAAACTTCCTCTATTATTAAAAGACCTTTTAAAACTAATAGCTAATCTAACTAAGCTATTATCTCTTTCTCTATTAATATTTAAAGTCCTATTAACTAAAGGACTATTAGAAGCTAAA
>JAKLND010000100.1:54409-96254 GCA_022813125.1 Septoriella neoarundinis | reverse complement strand
CCTCCACAGCACCCCCTCTGAAAAGCCACGGCGCCTGATGAGGCTCGTCGTCAGCTCATGCTCAATCATCCAACCTCACCCACCCACCCACCCAACCCTACCCCTCCCCCCTCCCCACCGTCTCCGACCCCCCCGACCCATCCGCCCCACGCCCCCCACCCCTCCTCACCCTCCCAAACCCCGCCCACCGCCTCCCCTCCTCCGCCTCCCGATTCCGCGCCGCAGCCTCCACCCCCACCCCGCGAGTGGGCGTGTACGCTCTGGGCGTCGGGCTGCGCCAGCTCGCCTCGGAGCTCTGCTCCGGCGCGGGAGGCGGCGTCGAAGGCCGCTCCTGGCCCTGCGCCATCGCCAGCTGCCGCCGGAGATCCTGCTCGTAAGAGTCCAGCGACGCGAGCAGCGCCTCGTGCAAGTCTTGCGCGTCTTGTTCTTGCTCCCGCTGCTGGTGCGAGGCGGAGAGCGCGAGGGCGGTGGCGGTCGAGCGGCGCTCGAGGTCGGTTTCGAGGGCGCGGATGCGGGCGTGCGCGGATCGGAGGGCGTGGGCGCGGGAGGTGGCGGTGGCGGCTGGGGAGTGGAGGGGGTTGTTGGCTTCGGTGATGTTCTGCTGCTCCCAGGCGGAAGCGAGGGGGTCGTGGGTGTAGAGGGAGGCGGTTTGGGGGGGGGGTTGAATGGGGGTGGGGGGTTTGAGGGGGCGGGACTGGGTATCGGGGGACTGGTTGGGGGTTGAGGAAGGGCTGCTGGGGGGATTGTTGCTGGGACTGGCCGTGTGGATTTGCAGCCGTGGCGGCGTCGTAGGAGGCTTGCTGGGGAGCTTGTCCTACGAAAGCGCCCTGGCCCGCTAGGAGATCCTGGTATTGTTGCTGTTGAGCGGGCGATGCTTGGTCAAAAGGTGCTTGTTGCTGCGGATGTTGGACGTACGGCTGCTGGGCGAAATTTTGCTGAGCGCTTTGCTGGCCTATTTGTGGATGTTGAGGATACATTGTGTTGAGATCTGGTGTTGATTGTGAGGGACCAGGCATGGGCATTGGCTGGCCGCTTTGCGGCATTTGAGGGTTCGGGGGGCCCGGCGGTTGATATTGGAAGTCTTGCTGTGGCCATTGAAATTGGTTTGGTTGTTGCTGGTTGTCCATGGGGATTGCTCGATGGTGTTGTCCTCACAGCAGGTGGATCTTGGTCAAAGACGCTGCGAATGCTTTTCGAATTCGGTATGATTGGGTAAGGTGACGAGAAGGTCGCTCGGCGGTTAGTGTAGCAGACACCAAGTATACTGAACCGAACGGCGTGATCCTATTCAATGCTGACAACCAAACCGGATCCTGGGAGTGAAGTGGTGAAGACGTACCACTGGAGACGGGATTGCTTAGTCAGTCAATGCAACCTCGCAGCGAGCGCAGTCACAAAGAAGTGCAGGTGTCCTGTAACAAAAGTCATTCATTAAAAGGGTATCTCGCCTCATCCCATCGTATCATAAAAATCCGCCAGACAGCTATCGTAGCGTGTGCCAACTTCATTAGAACCCCCGAAAATTTGTCAGCGGCTCAATCTTCCTCACGGATACAAGAATGTTACTTCAGGCGGGGCTCAATCGTCCTCGTCGACATTGAACCCGAACCTCGCGTCCATATCGCCCCTCTCCCCTCGGCAAGGCAATCTGGTTTCCCTCCCCAGGACAAAATCCAGCACCTCACTCCTCGGCTCGAGGTACCGCCGTGCACACCATCCGACCGGCGTTGCGTACAATTTGTCCTTCCCTTCTGCGTCGAGAGCGGTTGACCGCAGGTATAGAAGCTGGTTTCGGGAATCTTCGCGCTCGTAGATCTTGTCGCTGATGCCGAAAGCGATGAGGCGAAGCTTGGCTGGAGGTAAGAGGGCGTCGGTGTCAGGGGGGTGGTCAGCGTTGTTGTTGGGAGGCTGCGCGGGTGGGATGAGAGAGATGGACATGTCGGGGGTTGGGGTACGTTTCGAAGCTAGTTCGAAAAGACGAGTGGATGCTGCTTGTAAGAGTTGCTCGTAGACGGAGCGTGGAAGAAGCTGTGTGCTCGGCTTGTTGCTGGGCCATGTGGTGATGTGCAGAGTCACGAGGTTGCGAAGCTTCGCGACGGCCTGCTCGAACGCACACCATTCCTCGCTCGGTGAGCGGATGAGCGACCTGTTAGGCCATGCGCAGCTCAGTTGTTCCAGGTGACTGGTGGCAGAGCAGATCTTATCGAACTCCTCCATGTCGTACACCAGCTCCTCTGCATCGCAGGACATGTCGCCAACGAGCGGCGTCGAGCTGCCCTCGCCAGAACAGTGGATGTTCAGTAGCTCGAGTGTTTTGTGGTGACGAACGATACCAGCCACGGCCGGCAAGGCTTTTACGTTCTGCAGATCGATGACCAGGTCGTTGAGTCCTGAAACAAGACACAAGAAGCCTTCGAGAGCGAGCAAGGCTTCGTTCTCCGCATTATCCTTGTGTTGGAGCTCGAGCACGTGCAACGTTTTGGGCAGATGAGCTGCACGGCTGAGCTGGCCCAGGAGCGAGTCTACGCCCGGACAGTGATAGATGCGCAGGCACTGCATCTTGTGGAAGTCGACGAATTTACACCATGTATCAGCGCAGTAGCGGAGACTGATACGGTGTAAGCGTAGAGACGTCAAGTTTTGGAACTTCGTGCAAGACTCGAATGGCATAAAGTGACCGAACAGTGTCCTTGCGAGAAGACCAGGGCCGGTAGCTGTATCGTTGAGCTCACGAACACTCACGTCGCTTCTAGACGGGCTATGGTCGTCGATTGTCTCGAAATGCGCGTGTATAATGAGCTCCTCGAGCTTCTCTGTGGTCTTTTCGACAAAGTAGCGGCCAAGATTCAGACTCTCTCTATTTTCCGGGTACAACGCCAGTTTGCGAGCGTTGTCAAACATGTTCTTCTCGATGCTTGGGTTCTTCTTGAGCTCCTCGAGGATCGGACGATCCATGTCCATAGCCTCAAGCCACTTCATTCCCTTCTGCCTCCGGTACAGGAGCAGCATGTTCTCTGCCGAGAACAGCCGCCATGGGCACCAGCTATCACTTGAGTCAGCCAATGTCAGGAATGCATAGAGAGCGCACCGTGGCTTCTCTCACGTCTCAGTAAAGCCGCACCTGAACTCCTCGAGGATATTCTCAGGCAAGAACTCCAGCAACATGCGCGTGGACAGCGTCGCCTGCTGCTCCTGATTGCATCGGTCTGACTTATTGGCGAGATAAAGCCGGACTTGCCGAATGTGTTGGAGCCCGATATTCCGCGGGTTCAGGAGCGCCGGCATGAAGTTGTCGTTGACGCTGCCTAGGTCCAGGCTGACGTCGTGGTAAAGGAAGCGCACGGCGAGCTCGTGCAGCTCCTTCGACACGAGACAGACATTTTTGAGGTCCGAAGGCCGGGTGATCTGTTCGATAATGCTGCTTTTGAGCTCGCTCGAGAGAGATTGGAAGGTCTTATTGCTCGGTTTGGCCACGTTCGTGACCGGCATGGCAGGGACGATTCCTACTGGCGAGGTAGTGTGATCAGTCCGGACCTGCTCGGCAATGGTACACATCTTCCGTTTGAGCTTTGTATGTTGAGCTCCAGGCAGTCAGTGAGCGTGACCACTCGATTCACGAGAAGTGGGTCGTATACGCGAGAGATGAGGTGGGGAGGACTGATCTCGCGGGTCCTTGGGTGTAAGGGCGGCTTGCATCGGCAAGCAAGTGAACGAAGAAAGAAGGCAAAGTAATGTATGCGCTGGTGAGTGACCATAAAGGCAAGGCTGTGCCGGGCGCAGCCAGCCTGCAGCCTGCATGAGACGCGCCATGTGCGTGAGCTTTACGTTCCCTGATTCCATTGGTGAAACGAGGTCCCCAGTCAACGCGGGGCTGTCACATGCATGACCATTCGTTGACTGAAAGAACTGAGTACATAGTCCATTTCGAGTGAATGCATCAATTCATTCGCATGGATTGCAGAGCACTCATATTCCTCTGCCGCTTGAACTGACAAAATGGATCATACCTGTGCATGGATATGGAAAGTGGCAGGAAAAAGGCAGCCATACCGTGCTCAGAGATCACTTTGAAACAGCTTGTAGGACTGCCTTTGTCTTACGATCTCTTTCTGCTGTATCGATTACACCGTACGCCTTTCCGGTTTGGCGGAACACATCATCTTGCCATGTGCGACCAACCTCAATACCGCCTTGCTTCACGTCATGGTCGCTAGCATCCCAGCACTCTTGCACTGTGCCTCCAATCTTCTGCATGAAGCTTTCCAACCCACCTTCACCTCCACCGGCGTGGTAGCTCTTGAAGGGGCCAGCCACGGTCCACCGAGGGCCCATGGACGCCTGCACTACTGAGTCCAAGTCTTCTACGCTCACTACACCTTGCGCAACAAGGCTGCAAGCCTCCCGGAGAAGCGCAAATGCGAGGCGGTTCGCAACGAAGCCGGTGCATTCCTTTCGAATGACCACAGGTACTCGGCCTAGGCTCTTCCAGTATTCCAACGTTCGATCCACGACCTCTTGAGAAGTCACAGACGAAGGAACAACTTCGAGCAACGGCATGATGTGCGGCGGGTTGTAGGGGTGTACGACCACCAATCGAGACTTATCTTGCATGTCCTTGCTTTGCTCAGAAGCCACTATGCCGGACGTGCTGGACCAGAACAGCGCGTCTTTCGGCGCATGCTGTTCGATCTGTGGCCATGTGGTTCTTTTGAAGTCCGCGTTCTCGGGCCCTTGCTCTTGCACGATGCTGGCATCTGTAACTGCTTCTGCGAGGTTTCGAACAGTTCGAAGGCGGCTCAGGCAGTCGGCTTTATCGGCGTCCACCAGGTATCCTGGGAGCTTGGAATCGATGTATTGCTCGAGGTCGGGTCTTGTATCGAAGATGCTGACGTTGCTCTTGGGGTTCTTTGTAAGATGGAGAGCAGCAAATGAGAGGCCGATTGTGCCGGCGCCAATGATGGCCACGCGGGAATGGGAACTGCTCATGGCGATGAAGCCTAAGGGTGAACGGATTTGCGGAAAGGCAGGGAACAATAACCACACCGTCCAAACAGCTCCAGGTGGGATGTGGGGTGACTGTGGATTTGACCACAATTTAACCGCCGTTTCCAGCTCTCTCACCTTGTCGGAGCTCTACCCCAGGCCTTTCAGCCGATGTTGAATGATAGTGGGAGTACTTTAGATTGCATAATCACGAACGCCGGTCAGTGTGACGATACACAAGATGTTCTATTGTGTACCTTGATCTTTTGATCTATTTTGTGCTGCAAGCGCAGAGGTGGAGTCGATCAAGCTGTGGTTCGCTTGCCCCACCTCTCCGCATCTCAGCGGCGTTCTTGTGCTGCCTTCTCCAACTCCACTTGCATCTTCTATGACCGAGGCACAGAGGATCCCCAATGCGGGCACCTTGCGCAACCGATACCGACGCGACTTGCGCCATGGTACCATAAAAAATCATCACTTAAGTATTCTTGAACGTTTTCATGTTACGTTGCATTCCCTTGCTACACACATTTCATCTCCTAACCAATAGTGACCATGCCGTTCCAGAGCTTACAAAATGACATTCTCCGTACGACGACCTACTCAATCGCCTGATGAATTTCCATTCCATTGACCTCTCTCCTAGTGCCGCGCGACCTGACGACCTGGCAATGGCTCTTCGAACACCCAACCTACTCCCCCATATCCCGCTACCCAGCCTCCCAACTCGCCGGCTACACCAACGCCATCACCAAAGAGCGCCTGAACTGGCTCGAAGTCAAGCAAGCCGCGACGCACATCAGCACCGCGCTCGTCAAGCGCTACGGGCTCCAGCCCGACAACACCGTCGCGCTCTTCAGCCAGAACAGCATCTGGTACCCCGTGGCGATGCACGCGACGCTGCGCGTCGGCGGCAAGGTCTCCGGCGCCAGCCCGGCGTACAACGTCGAGGAGATGACCTACGCGCTGAAGACGGCGGACGCGAAGTTCCTCATGACGCACCCGAACAGCATGCAGGTGGCGACGGAGGCGGCGAGGAATGCGGGCATTCCCAAGGCGAATTTGTTTTTGTTGGAGGGGAGTATGGATGGTTATACGACTATCAAGGAGCTGATCGAGATGGGAAAGAAGGAGGGAGAGCAGGTGCCTTATTATCGTGTTCCGGAGGGGAAGACGAATTTCGACATTTGTGAGTTTTGTGAAGTGAATGACATGGACGATTGCTGACATTACAGGCGGCTTCTTATCGTTCAGTTCCGGAACAACCGGGCTCCCCAAGGCGGTGAGTCGTACTGCTTCTCGTTGTGTGGTGGAAAGTACTAACAATTTCAAGGTCATGATCGCGCACCAGAACGTGATCGCGCAATGCCTCCAGATCATCCAAATCACCCCCTCAGACCTGAAGCAGATCCTCGCCGTCCTGCCGTCCTTCCACATCACAGGCCTCGTCCACGCACTGCACCTCCCAGCTCTCATAAACGCCGAAGTAATCATGCTCCCCTCTTTCACCATGCGCTCCATGCTCGACACCGTCGTCGAATACCAGCTCAAAGAACTCCTGCTCGTGCCTCCAATCCTCATCCGCCTCGTCCGCGACCCCATCGTCGACGAGTACGACCTCAGCTTCCTGCGTCGCTTCTCCAGCGGCGCCGCCCCGCTCAGCGAAGAGATCCTGCAGCTGCTCAAGAAGAAGTTCCCGCAGACGGGCTTCAAGCAGGGCTATGGCATGACGGAGTCCTGCTCGTGCATCACCGCGCACCCGCCCAGCTTGTACGACTACTCGAACGCGCACGCGGTGGGCACGGTGTGCGCGAGCACGACGGTGAAGATCGTGAAGGATGACGGGACGGAGGCGGGCGTCGGCGAGCCCGGCGAGATCTGGGCTAAGGGCCCGCAGATTGTGATGGGGTATTTGAATAATGAGAAAGCGACGCGCGAGACGTTCGATGTGGATGGGTATCTGCACACGGGCGATCAGGGCTCTATTGACGAGAGGGGGCTCATTACGATCACGGACAGGATCAAGGAGATGATCAAGGTGAAGGGTATTGGCGTTGCGCCTGCGGAGCTTGAGGATCTGCTGCTCGGCCACCCGAAGATCAGCGATGTCTCTGTGCTGGGCATCAAGGACGAGTACTCTGGCGAAGTGCCCAAGGCGTATGTTGTGCCAAAGAGCGGTCAGACTGCTGGGAGGGAGCTTGGCTTGGAGTTGATCCGCTACGTGAAGGAGAAGAAGGTCAAGTATAAGGCGGTCAAGGAGGTTGAGTTCATCGATGAGATTCCGAAGAGCGCTTCTGGTAAGATTTTGAGGCGCATGCTGAGGGATAAGGAGAAGAGTGGTGAGCGAGGTGTGGTGGTCAGGGAAGAGAAGGCGAAGATGTAGATGATTTCCGGGATTGATGTTGCTGGTAAGACACGTCTGTCAAGGACCATTACTACATTGCACCTTCAATTTGAAGCAGTCCGGGTGCGAACTTGAACATTCCTGACGAACCCCAACGTGTGTAGTGGAGTCCAGCACGTTCAGTACGACGCGTGGAAGCTTTCCCCGGGCTTTGTTCTGACGTCACGTGGCCACCCCGTCGCCGCTTGCGCTGGCTCGCGCAGCTGCCCCACGGCGCTGCCAAGGGCCTGCAGCAGCATATAAAGGCTGAGGTATGCGCCTCGCGACTGGCCCCAGTGCCAAACAACGAAACGCCCGCACGCATCCCCATTCCGCCCACCTAACACACCACACACACACACACGCACACCACCACTCCGGTGCGCATACCCGACAACATCTCCTCCAGCCAACAATTGCTACATCTTCCCTCACCGCGTGCACTCCACCGCCTGCGCGCGTGCTAGCTCTCCGCATCCAGGAAAGCGCCTCTGGAAGCTCGGAAAGCAAGCTCCCGTCCTACCACTCGTAGCATCTGGCAGTGCTCACTCCGCACTTGTGAATGAACGTGCCTCTTGCCTCGTGACGTGTAGATGGCTGCCGCCTACATGCGGCTGTGAACCACACCACGCGCCTGCATTCCCTGCATTCCATCGCGCCGACCAGATGCCCCGGCCAAAGCATGTGACCGACCAATAAACTGCGCCAACCCCAACCCCAACCCATACTTTTACCTCCACCACACCAATGCGTCTCTACACCCCCAACGGCCTGCTGTACCCCGTCAAGGTCACGCGCCTGTTGCGCCAGCCCGGCGACGACATCGAGGAGAACGCGCCGCTGTTCGACTACGAGTACAAGTCCAAGGTCCTCGAGGGACACATCAACTCTAAGGGGCATTTGGAGGACAAGCTCGTCGAGCGGACATGGCCGGCCACCTTCGAGTCGGAGCTTGAAGGTTCGCTGACCTCGCTAAATTTGACCGTCGGCCAAGTGCTGACCGGCAAGACTTTGATCGCGGACATCGAGGAGACCTGCAAACATGAGGTGCAGTTCGGCGGCCTGTGCGCCAATTGCGGAAAAGACATGAAAGAGGTGAAGAGCTACAACTCCACTGTTAAAGGAACGGATCGCGCTACAATCAACACTGTACACGACAGGCATGGAATGCACACCGTCCTGGTCAGCCAGGACGAGACAGTTCGCGCGGACGAGGAAGCCAAGCGCCGGTTACTGGATCAGCGCAAGCTTACCTTGGTCGTCGATCTGGACCAGACTGTCATTCAATGCTGCGTCGAAGAGACGGTCGGAGAGTGGAAGAACGATCCCTCGAATCCGAACTTCGAGGCGCTTAAGAACGTCGCGTCCTTCCGCCTGCCGCACGACAGCAAAACATACTATCTCAAATTTCGACCCGGCCTTACAGACTTCCTAGAGGAGATGTCCAAGTACTACGAGATGCACGTCTACACCATGGCGTCACGCGACTACGCTCAAATCGTCACCAACCTGATCGATCCCGAACGCAAGATCTTCGGCACGCGCGTACTGTCAAGAGATGAGAACGGGCCTGAGATGAGGAAGGCGTTGAAGCGCTTATTCCCTGTGGACACGAGCATGGTTGTTATTATCGACGATCGCGGAGATGTCTGGCAGTGGAGTCCTAATCTCATTAAGGTGAATGCGTACGACTTCTTCGTTGGTGTCGGCGATATCAATAGTAGTTTTCTGCCGAAGAGACAAGAGTTGGAGGCCAAGCCAAAGCAGCCTATCCAGATCGAGGTTGAGAAGGCGCCTGACGGCGTCCAGGTCGACACAGCCCCAGCCGACGGCCAGGAGCCCCAGGGGACGGACAAAGCTGCCAGGAAACCTTCTACGCCATTGACGCCGCCCCTTACTCCTCCTGCAGCAAATGGCGAGGTGTCGGCTGTGGATCTGATGGTTTCCATGGCTGGAGGTCAAGACGACAACTCCATGGAGGAGAAGAAGCACGAGCACGATGAGACATTAGCATCACAGCTCGCGGACAGGCCGCTTCTCAAGAAGCAGAAGATTCTCGATGCTGCAGACGAAGAGGCCAAAGAAGGCAAAGATTCGCCTGCTGTGGAAGAAGCAACTGAGATTCTCAGAGAAGATGGAGAAAAGAAGGAAGCGACACCACAAGATCACCCCAAGTACCGACACAACCTTCTCCAGGACGACGACACCGAACTCGAACATCTCGGTAACAATCTCAGGAGTGTCCACGATGCCTTCTTCGCCGAATTTGAGAAGGGTGTGTCCGCGGGTGACATCGGTCGCGTCGCGGAACTTCGCCCCGGCAAGAGCAAGAAGCAGAACGTGCAAGATCTACAAAATCTTCCAGACGCGGCCGTCATCATGCAAGCAATCAAGTCACGCGTCCTAGGCGGAGTGCACCTGGTCTTTTCCGGCGTCGTGCCTCTCGGCGTGAACGTCCACACACACGACACTGTCATTTGGGCGAAGACTTTCGGCGCTACAGTAACAGAGAACATCACCAAGAAGACCACTCACGTCATCGCCAGTCCTGAGAGGAGAACGGCAAAGGTCCGCCAAGCTGCTAAGAAGGGTGGCAGGATCGCGATTGTCAGCTCTGGATGGCTGTTCGCATGCTTCTCGCAGTGGCAAAAGGTCGACGAGAACCCCTTCAGGATACACTCCGATGCGCCCTTAAACGGTGCTGCAGGTCTACCAGGTTTTGAAGACAAGGAAGCTGGCACTCTATCGTCTTCGGACGAAGAGGCTGCGCTCACCGAGACAGAAGCCGAGAATGAGACCGACGGCGAAGCAGTGAACGGATCTCAGCCGACACTCGAAATTGACACTGATGTCGAGGAAGAACTTGCGAAATACGCACCGCACGACGGACGTGCCGATTCCAGCCCAACCGAAGAGCAGCAGTCAGAAGACTGGGATGCACTACAGGCGGAGCTGAACGAGTTCCTTGGCAGTGAGGCCGAAGACAGTGACGCTCCTGAGGAGAGCGACAATGAGTCCGACCGCAGCGCTCCATCTTCGAACAACTCCACGCCCGGCAACCACAAGCGCAAACGCGATGCAGAAGCCGACGATGCTCCCACTTCGAATCCCGAAGGCAGCAGATTGCAAAAGAGGAAGAAGGAGGCGATGAGCAGGACCACGAGCCTGAACAACATGTCTTCAGCCGGAAACCTCGACGGCACAGTCGCCGTAGACGAGCCCGCGGCAGCCGACGATCTCGGCAGTATAGACGAGGAGGACGGCGAGGACGTCGACCTAGAGGCCGCGCTCGCCGCTGAGCTGGAAAAGGACGACGATGATGGAGGCGAAGCGGAGGGCGAATCTTGATTGTGTTTTCTTGGAGATCCACACGCATTTTGGCGCATCGGATCTTATTCAGCGAGCGAAGCGAGGTGGGATGTTCTAGGGTACATGTCTTCTTGCAGGCGTTCAATAGGCGGCGTCGAACAGACTTGCGGCTGGATCTTGAGATCGCGCCTCTGACAGGCGTTGCTTACAATTGTATCAGACAGCATTCTCCTCTAATCCCCTGGCCGCAGCTCTTCTTTCATCATCTCGTTTCAATGTACGTCCTTTCGAGATGCCTAGGCACAAGCGGTGCAGATCATGTCCCGCATCAGTGGCGGCTGTGGAGGACCTCGGCTCGTGTGAGCAGCTCTGCTCGGTCCACATTTGTTTACTACTGACCTACAGTACGTAGACATTAATGGTTCCTTTGAACATAAAAGCATAGCTACGATAAGTCCTGGTCTCGCCAAAACCTAATCAACACAATGGGAGAAAACGATCCTAAAAATGAACCCCCGTCTTCGTCCACATCAAAAGACGACAAGGCCAAAGCCACAAACCGTGTAACCCAGCTCTCCAACCACCTGAACCGACCGGACGAGCAAAGACAGCAAGCAACCCAACCAAACACAACCCGCCGCAGGCGCCGCCAAAAGTCCACTTCCACCGACCTCCCCGCCGACTGGTCCGACGTCCGCTCCCAACTCTCCACCCTCCGCCACCTCGCCAGCACCCCCGACCCCACCCGCCCAGGCTACGTCCGCCAAAAGCAAGCCGGCAAGCTCTGGGTGCGCGAGCGCGTCGACGCGCTCCTCGACCCGGGCAGCTTCCGCGAGATCGGCAGCGCCGCGGGCACCGTGCAGTGGAAGCAGCTCGACGCGCTGCGCGAGGAGCCCGTCGCGTTCACGCCGAGCAACAACGTCCAGGGCTTCGGGCGGGTGCGCGGGCGGGAAGTGGTGTTCACGGCGGACGATTTTAGCTTGAGGGCGGGGCACGCGGACGGCGCCATTTGGGCGAAGACGACGTACCTCGAGAAGCTGGCCGTCGCGCTGAAGTTGCCGATGGTGAAGCTGGTGGACGGCTCGTCGGGCGGGGGGAGCGTGAGCACGATTCGATCGATGGGGTATTCGTATGTGCCGCCGTTCAAGGGGATGGATGCTATTATGGCGCAGTTGAATGGGGGTATTCCAAATCTGGGAGCCGTGCTGGGGCCGGCGATTGGGCTGGGAGCGGCGCGGGTTGTCAGTTGTCATTTTTCAGTCATGGCGGCTGATGTCGGGTCGCTGTTCAATGCCGGGCCGAGGGTGGTGGCGGGCGCGACGTTCGAGGAGAGATTGAGTTTTGGGGAGTTGGGCGGGCCGGGGGTGCATTGTGCGAACGGAACGATTGACAATATGGCGGAAGATGAGGCGGGGGCGTTCGAGCAGTTGAGGGCGGTGCTGGGGTTTTTGCCAAACTGTGGGACGAGGGTGCCGCCTACGGTTGCGGTGGAGGATCCGGTGGAGAGGAGGTGTGAGAGTCTGAGGTCGATTATTCCGCGCAGGAGGGAGAGGATGTACGATTCGCGGCGGTTGGTTGCGACGGTCGTTGATGAGGGGTCATTCTTCGAGATCGGTGCTCTTTGGGGTCGGACGGCGATTGTTGGCCTGGGCCGCCTTGGGGGCAAGCCGGTTGGGATCATCGCCAATAACGCTGAAGTGCTGTCTGGAGCGCTCGATGCCGCTGGGTCGCAGAAGATTCTGCGACACTTGAAGTTCTGCGACGTCTTCAATCTGCCCATCGTGCAATTTGTCGACGTACCGGGATACGCCATCGGGACGGTCGCAGAGCGACAGGCTACGATGCGGTGGGGCGTCGAGCTCACGAAGGCATACTACACGACGACTGTGCCTATCTTTTCTGTCATCGTTCGGAAAGCCTACGGTGTGGCAGGCAGTCTGATGCTCGATGCGCGAGACCCGCACATGCGTGTTGGCTGGCCGTCGGGAGAGTGGGGCTCACTGCCTTTGGACGGTGGTATTGATGTCGGACATGCTGCCGAGCTGAAGAAGATCGAGAAGGGGCAGGGTTTGGAAGCGAGGAAGGCGAGGTACAAGGAGTTGGATGAGGAGTACCGGCGGCTCATGAATCCGGTCAGAACGGCGAACCACTTCGACATTGAGGAGATTATAGATCCAGCTGATACGAGAGCTCTCGTGGAAAGGTGGACACAGCATATGTATGAGAACGACCTGCCGGAGAGGGTTTCGTTGAGGCTGGTTGGGAAGCTGCAGCCTACCTATGCTTAAGATTCGATTTAACATGCTCTCTGCCACCTAGTATCCTGATCCTTGACTCAGCACAGCGTACTCGAAACTAGAAGTGCGGTCTCCCATCATTTCCTAACGGGATAGAATGCTCGCAGCCACAAAGGCCGTTTCTTAGTCTCAGCCTCCGACGAAGCAAGACCAGCATTCTCAGCGGCAGCGATAGTACTGTCACCCTTTGCCTCGCCAGTCTCGACATCCGCTCTTGCGATTGCCGTCTCTGCCTCTGCGTTCTCCTCCGGATGATTCCAAAAGTCGTACTTCTCTTCCTTCCGACAGCAGCCGGCAAAGTCGAAAGGATCCATGAATTGCCAGTACCACTTACGTGGGTCTCGCCAGCCTGGACCCTTCACTTCTGTCACGCCATCGGTTGAAAGGTAAATCTTGCTGTCTTGTGGAAGCAAGCGGCCAGGGTGCATGATGTTCAGCATAACCGAGTTGGACAGCATGAGGAGCACTTCGAAGACGTAGAAGTAGGCCTCGTTGGTGTTGCTGAAATACGGTCAGACTCTGTCAATGATGTGAGGGATAGCCTGAGAACAACTTACAGCTCGCCGGCCCAACCTTGGAACAGCTCGACGATCCTGTAGATACAGCGGATCGTGATCAATGCGGCGCTCGCGTACATTGTCCAGACGACATTGCGAAGATGTTTTGTCAATAGGCTTGCGCGCTTGACTCGCCTATGCCAGATCGCGAGAATTGCGAAGTAGACGACGAAAGTACATGCTTGCAAGATGAGGGCGATCTTGACGAGGATCTGTCCAGCGAGGTGCTCGGCCGGACTGGCAGAGGTGTTAGCAGACTTCGAAGCGCCGTTGGCCACAAGCAATTCTATCAGGAAATCTATGCCGATGAAGGTCGTCAAGATTCGGCCTGGGTGTAATGGCGACAGCCAGGGGATGTAGTAGAGGGTGCGGGCTAGGATGAAATATGCCGCGCCGGAGTATATGGGTCTATATCCAAGGTGAGTGTGTGGTATTTCTGGATTAGTCGTTAGGTGAACATACGGTCCGGAGTAGAGAAGTACAATGCTTGCGATCAGGTAGCCAAGACTGTCGATATGGAACGCCCCAACTTCGCGCATGGCCAGTCCGGCGACCATCAAGAGCGCGCCAAATGGAATAAGGATGGTTATCTTCCGTGACTTGTAATGCCTGGATATTCTGTCAGTTTGGGAAAGCTCTTATTGCAGTCATACTGGTTGCACAGACTGCGTCTGCCAGGCATGCATGATGCCCGAAGCAAGAAATGCGGTTGCAAATATCGGTGGAGCGATCTTGTTGGGTTGGTAGAACCAGACACTGCCAGGGACTGCATGGTACGGTCAATCTGATTTCCACGAAGTGAGCATGGACAAATCATACCATAAGACTCCCAGTTGTTTGCAATACCCGCCGCAATCTCGCTGTCATATGAGGACGAACCTCCGCCTCCTCCTCGGCTCATAGTGTGACAACGTGTGTGTGCGGGGTTTTTGGTTAGTCAAAGAATGCCTTAAACAGAAACATCGAGAGATGACAAGAAGAAAAAGAGCACCTCAAACTGCGACACTCTCCTCAATATATACCTACAAAGCAGGGCAGTAAGGTAACCTCCATTTGGGCGCAGCAAGTTCAAGACCCCCGTCAAAGGACGCACTTGACCAATCGTACATCGTCCTCTGTGAACGCACCTTGCGGCAGTGCGGCATACCGTCAGGAGACCGGAAAGCCATGTGCCTCGAATGTCGCCTAAAGAGGCAACAAAGGAGGATGCGGAACGAGACGCGCAACGAGCGCGCAACGAGGAAGCGAAAGCGCAACGAGCCTCAGGCGAGCTTGCAGGAGCTGAACCGCGGTGGCGCTCTGGTCGAGGGCGGATGATCCTTCATAGTTAGGTACCACGACTACTTCTCCGAGGAAGGCAGTGTTGAGGTGTCATATTTGCTGTCAACTCGTAACTTGCGAGATGGATGGAACAAATGCATCTAGATGTTCCCCAGCACACAGCGACGTTCATACGTCCATCATGCCAATCGCAAGATGGTTGTGATAAGTCAACATTCCCGACGCGTTTCCAACCTGTTCAGGCGTAGCCAAAAGAAATGTCACCCTCACAGAAGGGGCTGTGGGCGTGTCGTGGGGGCAAAATGATAGGTCTTACCCGGAATCGAACCGGGGTTGCCGGAATGTGATATTATCAGAATCCGAAGTGCTAACCGCTACACTATAAAACCGAGCTCATACAGCTGATTTGCTGAAGGAAGAGGCCATTATGTTGAATATGTATCACTAATTGCGGCACATGTCGAGATCAACAGGAAACGACTATCATCTCGCATTCAAATCACAAATCAGTTCAAAAATGTGCCCGTCGAGGTCGGCAAAGCTCCCTCCGTACATGTTAGGCATCTCCATGGCGGTAGTTACACCGATCTGAGCTCCTGCGCTCTTTGCTTGCTCGAGTCTGAGGACAACATCAGCGGTGGCTCAGGACTGCAAACGGAGAGGAACGAACATCTTGTCAACGGCCTCTTTGGTAGGCATCGAAACACACAGTATGACCTCTGAGTGCTTCTTAGCATCGATCATCTGGCGCTTTTCGCCTAGAAAATATTCGAAGAAGTCGTGAGTCGCCAACATCAGCGTGAGAGGCGTCTCGGTGATGTTCGCGGGGAGTGTGACCATTGCAGCTTTGTCGTTGGAGTACTCATGGTTCTGTTGGAAGCCGAGAGCGATATAGAACTCAAGTGACGCGGATAGAGATGTAGCAGGCAAATTGATGTACAGCGTGCTGTTCGGAGACATCGCGATGATACGTGACGTGGGCTATGCGTGTTGGAAGTTGGGGGTAATGTCTGTCGAAAGAGGTGTGATGTACCGACAGACCCATCTTATACTTGCCATTGACGACTGATGTTCTGTCTTTCAGCTGCGGTCGTCCTCCTTGTCTGTCTCTGAGGCTGCCTGTCGTTGCCTGGAGGTGAGATAGTTTGAGTTATGCCAAGCACCATTCAAGAGGGGTGGTGGCGTGATATCGAACCGTCGTCTCAGAAAGACAATTTCTGGTATGCCCGGAGGGAATCTGCATAGCATGGATTCTTCACGTAGTCCGCGTGACTCGCTCGCGCCAATGGTTCCCCTTTGGTGATGAAAACGGCCGGTGATGTGTCCCTTGGCAGCATTTTGCTGCTGCCTTTTGCTCCTCCTCTTGAGGTCTGATCGAAACGACTTCCGGCACAGTAGTGTGCCGACGCCCGGAGGTTTGTCAGCGTGCTGACAGTTCCATGGCGATCATCTATCCCGCACTTACTATACATTACGAAAGAACATCATTTTACTGCGTCCTGACCCATAAGCTTGTGATCGCTATATATATAGCCTTGTGGAAAAGGTAGGTACTGCCGCAACAAGTGTTCGAGCCTTATGATTATTACCCCAACCCTAACCCTCCCAACCCTGAATCCAGAGCTCGGCTCCCCGACAGCGCCCGTGTATTGCTTGCTCACTTGCCAGGACGGGATAGTACCAAACACATCAAAGCCCCGTGTCATTCATCAGTTGACGTCCCTCAGATATTAAGGACATCGATCGAAAGCCTTGGCAACGCAAAATGGCGACGAAGTCTGATCACACCAACATGGATGATATCCGCGACAAAACTGGCGCGTTCAAACGTCCAGATGCAGCCTTCCGGAACTGGATCTCGTCCGATCCAGGCGCCCGATTTCCTCCCGAGAAAGATCGCTATGTCCTCTACTTGAATCGTGGTTGTCCCTGGGCCCATCGAGCCAACCTTGTCCGCAGCCTGAAAGGGCTCGAAGGCATCATCCAGCTTGTCACCACGAGCTTCAATCTCGGACCTGAGGGCTGGACCTATGATGGCTCAGCTGGGTCCGACCTCAAAGATCCACTGTACGGCTTCACAAAACACAAGCAGCTTTACATGAAGGCCAATCCGGACTACGCGGGCAGGTACACTGTCCCTGTGCTCTGGGACAAGAAGGAGGAGACGATTGTGTCGAACGAGTCGAGCGAAATCATTCGAATGTTCTATTCGGGCTTTGACTCATTGCTGCCGGAGGAGATGAGAGAAGCTAACAAGCCAGGTGGTGGTCTGCTTCCAGATGACTTGAAGGATCAGATCGAGGAGCAGAACTCCTGGGTGTACGACCAGATCAACAACGGTGTTTACAAGTCTGGATTCGCCACTCAGCAAGGTCCGTACGAGGAGAACGTCACGAAGCTGTTTGGCGCTCTTGACCGAATGGAGAATGTGCTCGCAGATTCTAAAGGGCCATTCATCTTCGGAGACCGCTTGACCGAAGCTGACATCAGACTGTTCGTATTAGCTGTGGGCCATAGGTCAAGACAAAGTGGCTGACATAGCAATAGGTACACGACCGTCGTGCGCTTCGACGTTGCCTACCATACAATGTTTAGGTGCAATCTGAAGATGATCCGGCACGATTACCCGCATATCCAGAAGTGGTTACTGCACCTGTACTACGATGATAGTGATGTGACCAGAGGTGCTTTCCGCAACACGACTTATATCGACGCCGTGAGTCGCTTTTCCTTGATCATATCTGACTTGCTAGCTAACACAAAACAAGATCAAGCAAGGTTACGCAAATGCCACGAAGCTACCGATAGTCCCAGTCGGACCGCTGCCTCACATGATGCCGAAGCCATGAGTAGTTGTCACAAAGTAACGACCCTCAATGAACCTGTTTCACTCTGCTTTCTTGGCCTGCTCTTTCAGACCAGGTGCTGTAGTCCCCGAAGTCTCCAAGTCTGCGGCCCAGAGTGCAGCACCGCAGGTGTTTGTGAACGCGAAAAAGATGCCAGCAATCGGGACCTGTGTCAAGGTTGTCAGTGTGAGCAAAGCGGCGAGCAGGTGTATGAGAATGCTTACCATCTCGAGCAGAACCGCAGGAATTCCGAAGCTTCAACCGTGTCAGTGGAGATCAATGATATGTCAAGTGTCGTTTCTAACCTCGTGTATGCAGCCTTCCTTTCCTCAACATGTCTCTCCTTCTGAGGGCCACTCATGCTCTTGAGCTGGAAGTAGCGCGAGTGTGCCTGCGGGCCAAATTTCTTACCCTGCAGGACAACAAAGGCGACAGTTCCGACAACCTGCGAGATCATCAGTGAGACCACGTCTGGCTTCGAAAATAGGAAATTTCTCTTACGGGAATGAGGTTGAGCGGCAGATACATGAAGTACCTGATGATAGCCTTCGGGGTGAACTTGGCGAAGGGCTTTCCAGCCAGCTTGCCGAGCCTTGCAATCACATCTCCAGCTCCACCTCCCTTGACCTGGCGCTCCTTGGCGACGAGTGCCTGATGACCGCGCTCGACCAAGGTGCCATCGAAAGTGTCGATCAGACTATCCTCGATGATAAGGGCTTTGCTCAGAACCATGGTGAGCGTGCTGGATTCGCTGAGGACCAGTAAGGCAGCAGATATGGCGGCCAGAGGTCCTGAGGTGAAAGCCATGACTGCAGCCTGAGGGAGGTATGTGAAGACGAACATGAACGTCGTCACACCCAGGCCTAGGGTGATAGTGGGAGCCAACTTTTGAACGAGCGGAGACCAGAGGCTCCGGTGAGAGACATAGTAGAAAATACCCTTCAGAATATCAGTCTCTAATCGAGCCAAATGCGATTGTGCCTACCAGGCGTGCCAGTGCTGACCTTGATTGGGTACATATACGCGCCGGACTTCAATCCATCGTTGGCAAGCTTGCGGACATTCTGGACCTCCTCCTTCGCGGTTTCCTTGACCTTCGCGGACATCCTGATGAATGTTTGGTATTTCGTGAGCTGGAAGATTGGGATTGAGCAAGTCAAAGGTGGAATTGCAAGGGCACGTCTTGAGATTCCTGTTCTGCCGTGTGCTTGTGTTTCTACCTACGTCATCGTGAGGCTCAAGCGCTAGCGCCCAATTCGGCTGGTCCAGAGCTTCACGGCCTTTCATGTGAAAGAAGAGATGTACCTCAATCTCAATCATGGGATTTACGAGAGAGACTTTTGCCTGCTTGTCTGATTTATAGCATAGTCCATGGTCATGCACACGTACTGTTCAGCCTAGGCTCGTGATACACGGCTGTTGTAGACTCACATCAGCCCGGTGGCCTCTTTCGGTCGACTTTCCCTTGACTCATACCCCACCATTGGTATAAATCTTCCCCGCCAACAATCTCGCGTTTGAATCATAGCGAAGAGCAACACAACCAAAATGTCCGACAAGCCTACCGAGAACGTAGTGCCCATCACCGAGGTTCCGAAGGATGCTCCCGCCGCCGAGGGCGAGAAGGGCCTATCCAAGGGTGCCCTGAAGAAGGCCGCGAAGGAGAAGGAGAAGGTGGGACAATCTTGCGATTGACATGGGCGCGAGGACACATGCTGACCGAATACCTTCAGGCCGAGAAAGCCGCCAAGCGTAAGGCCGAGGAGGAAGCACAGAAGAAGGCCGCCGACGCGAACGACATCTCCAAGGAAGACTACGGCGAGCTCCCCATGCTGGGCTCCCAGCCCTACGTGCCGCCGACTGAGAAGGTTCCCCGCGTGAACCTCGCCGAGGTTGCGGAGGAATACAAGGACACCTCTAAGATGGACGAGGCTGGCGGCCCTCAGATTGTTTTCCGCGGCATTGTGGAGAACGCAAGAGCACAGGGTGCGAAGCTCACCTTCATCACCTTCAGACAGGGTCTGGACACCATTCAGGCTGTCGTTGCTGAGAGCGAGACTCTGAGCAGGCAGATGGTCAAGTTCGCTGGCAAGATCCCTGCCGAGAGCGTTGTCCTCGTCCACGGTCTGGTTAAGAAGCCCAAGGAGCTGGTCAAGAGCACAACAATTCAGCACCTGGAGCTGCACGTCAAGAAGCTGTTCGTTGTCGCCAAGGCCGACTCTCAGCTGCCTATGCAGGTCACCGACGCGGAGAGACCTATCCCCGGTGACGGTGAAGAAGAGAAGACCGAGGACGACGGAAGGCCTATTGTCACCCTCAACACTAGACTAAACAACCGTGTCATCGATCTGCGCGGCAAGCACAACACTGCCATCTTCACCATCAAGGACGGTGTGATTGCACTTTTCCAAGAATTCCTCCGCAGCAAGAAGTTCGTCGGTGTCAATTCTCCTCGCCTTCTGGGTGCGCCATCTGAGGGCGGTGCCAGCGTTTTCGAAGTCAAGTACTTCAACACCAAGGCCTTCCTCGCACAGTCTCCTCAGCTTTACAAGCAGATGCTCATCGCTTCCCGTTTCGAGCGCGTGATGGAGGTCGGCCCTATCTTCCGTGCCGAGAACAGCAACACTGCCCGTCACCTTACAGAGTTCACCGGTCTCGATATGGAGATGGCCTTCGAGGAGGACTACCATGAGGTTGTCGGCCTCCTTGAGGAGCTCATGCTGTACATCTTCAACGGCCTTAGGACGCGCTACGGCCGCGAGACCGATCTCGTCCGTAGCATCTACCAGGTCGAGGAGTTCAAACTGCCCGAGGCCGGCAAGGTGCCCCGTCTGCCCTTCAGCGAGGGTGTGCAGATGCTCCGCGACGATGGCGTCGAGATCGGCGACTTCGACGACCTCAGCACCCCCGACGAGAAGCGTCTCGGCGCCCTCGTGCTCAAGAAGTACGGCACCGACTTCTACGTCCTTGACAAGTACCCTCTCGCCATCCGTCCCTTCTACACCATGCCCAGCGCCGAAACCCAGGCTGCTTATGACCCCAAGAACCCCAACGCCGGCACCTCCAACAGCTACGACTTCTTCATGCGCGGCCAGGAGATCATGTCCGGCGCTCAGCGTATCCACGACGCCGCCTTCCTCGAGAAGCGCATGCGTGAGTGCGTCACTCCCGTCGACCCTAAGAGCGAAGGTCTCAGGGACTACGTCAACGCTTTCAGATATGGCTGCCCGCCTCACGCCGGTGGTGGTATCGGTCTGGAGCGTATTGTCATGCTCTGGCTTGGTCTGCCTAACGTTAGGCTGGCTAGCTTGTTCCCCAGGGATCCTAGCAGGCTCTCTCCTTAAGCTTGTAAGAGCTGTCATGGGTTCATGATGCATGCAAATAGAGATGCCATAAAAGTGTTCGAATTTCGTATTAATGCCTTCCTACCCGGTAGCACGTAATGGTGGCTGCAAATTATCATCCCATGCCACGCCGGCAGATCTTCCACTGCCTTGCGTTCTCAATGAAATTCCGGCTGTGATTGCGATATCTTGATGCAAGGTATAAGGTGCATGATGCCTCGGAGACGCATCATGTGTAACCGTTCGGAGTCACTGTAGGTGCGTAATTTCCGTGTCCCTTTAACGGAGCTTCTCAAGCTGGACGTTTGGTCAGGATACAGAGCTGATACTTTCGTTCAGACATGATCTTCGAAAGTTTCATGGCCGATACTTTTGCTCTGCGTGATACCCAGACGTTCACGATCGTCAAAGTACGGATCTTTGGGAAGATTTCTGGGAAGATCGGCACTTTGAACTCCCCCTTCTCGTCGATGGCTACACACAGACGTCTCTTGTTTATGCACGCCTGGTTACCGCATACTTCTCGTCCGTGATGTGTAGCTTGATCTGCCGAAGATCTTTCAGAGGCGACGCTCCTCCGACAGAAGAGGCATTCTTCATCCTGGGCGACGGCATTGCCGTGGCCAACAAACACTCCACGCACACCAGACCGAGCATGGTGTGAAGAACATCGCAGAGGCGTGGCTAGGATAGCTAGCTATGTTACATTGCTTGACCTGATCACACGAGACGAAGGGAAGGTCGAAGCGGCAGGTAGCGCGGCGGATGTTCGCACGGAGTGTTGCTTGCTTGATGTCGTTGGCGTTATGGAAGTATAGCTGAGACCGTCTGCAAGTTCTTCGAAAGAAAGGCACTCAATCGCACTTGCAATCATTTCAAAGTGTGAGCGTGAACGCATTGTCTTTGCTATATTCTCATCGCTATCATCTTCCCAATGACCAAGCGTCACACTCGACGCTGTGCGGCGGGTGCGGCCAGCGAGGAGTATGTTGCTTTCGCTTTCATTCGTGCGACTATGATGATGTGCAATTTTCGTTCATTTTGACAAGCAATTACACAAATTTCAGAATGAACCATTTCTCTTGTTTCACACGCGGCTGCAGAGACAGATCGACCAAGGGCAACGCGCTTTCCTGACGTAGTAAGCGCAAAATTCGCGCGAGAAAAACGCGAAATGGACGTGGCTCCCGGGCGGGGTGTGCTTAGTACAAAATTTGGGTATCTCCCAGCGCGCGGTACTCTTCGCTCGGCCAAACAAATTGTGCAATCACGCTTTTACAGATGCCACCGACTGAATCAGTGTTTCCGCCGTAAAAATTGTTCATTGCGTCCACATGATCCGAACCCGTGAATAGTCGTGATATGCGTTTCCAGGTTCAGCGAAATGCAGCTGCAGTCCGCAAAAGAGATGCAGAGGCGCGAGAAAAAAGCGATTGTACACCTAAAGAGGTTACTCGCAGATCTGATAAAAGACAATGGACAGGATACAGCTCCGGGTGCACAGAGCACTGCCGATTTGTCTGAGTCCGCTCTGGCGATAATGCGAGGGATCATACAGTGCACCTGGGCTAATGCCACCGGCAATGTGGAGGAGAGCTTCCAGTTCCCGCTTGAGGAAAGCAGTGGCAAACATGGAAAGCAGATGGACCAACGGGCCGAAGGACTGAGATCGAGCCTGGAGGTCGCTATTTATCAGCGGGATCAAGCCCTTGAAAGAGCCCAACGGCTGTTCGAGGGCGAAGTCAAGACCCAACGCATCATCGAGAACATTGAAGTGCAGGTCAGAAGTCCTGAGAAACAAGAAGGTGGGTTGAAGAGCAGCGGAGAAAGGATCGCAAGCCAATTGGAGACTGGGGGAAGGGTTTTGATTTCATGAAGGAATCGTTTGCGAAAGAGAAGGATCAAGCACTGACCGCGCAACGTGCCCGATTGAATGAGAACAAAGACAAGGCTCTGTGCGAGCTCCCTGCAACGCTCGAGCGGCATGCGCCGAAAGAGAAAGATCGCGCTCTGTCCAGACTCCAGAACGACTTGTCTGAAAAGCACGATTCAGCACTTGAGGGGCTACGAGTGAAAGTTCTGGCGAGTGCCACGAATGAAATTCACAAAGCCCTGGTAAAACAGAAAGAAGTCTCAAATAAGAGCATGGCAGACGGGATGGAAGATTTGCGTTCACGGTAGAGGGACGAGTACAAAGCCTCGGCAGGAAAAAGCGTTGTCCGAACAGCAACAACAGATCGAAAGACTTGCTGCGACCACGAGGAAGTGTGAAATGCATTAGCTCGAAAAGAAGCTGCAGAGCGAAGCAGCAGCTGATCTGGAATGGACCTTATCGACACACAGTGAGCAAGCAGATGCACGCCTTCGCAACGTGTCCAGGGCACATGCAGATGAGGTCGAGAAGCACAGGTCTCTATTAGAAGCCATGACTTCCAAGCACACGCAAGAGCAGATGGATGTCAAACGCGAACAAGCAGCTTCGCTGGACGACTTGACCGTTGAGAAGGCACGCTTCTTTACTACAACAAGCAAAAGCAAGCAGAACTCGATGGCGCGGTCGACGCGATGCGTTCTCTCCAAGCCTCGATGGAGGCCTCGAAGCAAGCGTGGATACTTCGATATAGGGAGCAAGAGCAAGTGTACCAACAAGTCGGGTAGACGGTCCATCGATTCACGCAGCTTCTGCTGCAGGCCGCGAACCACGTTGAAAGCTTCACGTCCGAGGATCCTCGACTTCAAGCCTTAGTGGGTGCTTCGGAAGTATACGAGGCAGTGTGACATTGGCATTAATAGCTTTGCCGCAATCGGCTTGTCTGACACGGTAGCTTTTACGATGGTTGACGGCATCGCCCATCCAAGCATCAAACAATACTTTCGCTGGAGCGTGACAACGAAGTCATATTGCTGGATCAGTAGTGCGTGCATAGTATATCTCTGATAGAATGATCATTCGACTCTATGTCCAAACGTTGCTTCACGTCAATTGATCGTGGTCACGAAACAGACGATCATTCGACTCTATGTCCAAACGTTGCTTTACGTCAATTGATCGTGGTCACGAAACGGACGATGCTGAAATCATGCATTAACCGAAAGTCGCTGTGTGCGAGGCATGCAGGAAGATGTGTGCGCGAACTTTGTCATGACTCTGACCTATATGTGGCGTTCTTCGTCACTTCGGAGGGCTTCAAAGGGTTTTCGTATGAGTGGATTTACATCACGGAACAATCAGAAGTATCCAATTCGCGACATCGCTGGTTTTTGGAGAACGGCAGCATGATCGACACGCAGAAATGTTCGTTTCTGAGCCAAAGGTGTGCTGCCCAGAGAATTTGAGCTTCCAATTCCAGTCATGCACAAGTTCCGTTTCTAGAATGTGCAACTGCGCTTGATGTGCATCTGGCTTGGTCAATGCATTTGTTCAGCCCAAACGTCGTACTCGTCAGTGGGACGAGAGTGGCGCATCGGAACGTGCAGTGAGAAGGAAGAACATGCATTTGCGTGGCTCGCTGTCGAGGCTGGTATTGCCATCGAAGGGGTTTGTCCGATCATGCAGTGTAGGCAGGCACGCGATGATAATTGGAGATCAACAGAACGCAAATCTGGAAAGATTCGCGGACGGCGATTGTGCGAGGCAAAAAGAGATTGCTGAGCAGCGAATGGAGCGCGCCCGGGGATAGGCAAGCGAGGATTCAGAGCGGGTGCTTTTTCCAAGATCCACAAGTGAATGCCCTGGCATCAACAATTGCTATATGTAGATATATTGATCTTTCCAAGTCGACGACTATACGGGCTGTAGGCGAAGCCAGAGCGCATATGCACATGGAGTGTAGCGCAGACATGAGAGACGGTCGTACGAACGATCCCGTGTCTTGTCCACAGGCTGGCGAGAATGGCAGACAGGCCTTGAACTATTCGTATCAAGAAACTTTCAACGATCGAAGGGCTTCACAATCTCATGAAGACGCTCCTTGGAGTATGGCTCACGAGCGTCGCGAATCTCGAGGGTGTCGGTGCCAGTAGCAGCAGGTGGGGTACAATTGAGACTCGCTTCGATGGCGTGGGCCACGCTGCTACAAAGCGTTCGAAGTAATTGGATTGGGCCACCTCAGGCGTATGGCCAAATGCGCAGAGAGGCTTGCCACACGCTGCGTGCATAGGGACATGCTGTTGCTTGTACTGCACTGGGCACGTACGCACTACTTTCCATGGTCGCATAAGACCTCGTGGTCGATTCATCGCGCTAGCCCGGCGAGCCCGCTCTGCGAATTGCAGGGCGCAACATGCTGACTACAATATTGACTAGTGGAAGAGACCGTCGCATCGGAACGCAAGTGGGTCGTGAGTGGGCTAAGCCGTATGAAGTAGGTAGGATGGGCGCCCCTTGTGGACCTCTGGCTCTGTGGAAACTACTGCCCGCAACGGCGTCGAAACTGTTCCCCAGTCGTCCACATGGGGAGAGCACCCATGGGCAAACCGGTACGGGACTGGGTTTTAGGGCACGCATTGAAGACATGAATCAAGGAGAGAAGGTCAGGCGGAAACACCGTTTACGTCAGACGAAGGGAGCACTGGGGAAAACAATCAATATGCATAGGGCGTGACGACTGAACAAGCGAAAGGCTAAGCCTTCTGGAAGTCAACGCCACAAGCAGAAAGATCTCCCCCGGCCGCAAAATTTTCACCGGCCAGGAGATGCAAGAGCTCGTGGCAACGGCTCGCTCGGGACGAAGACGCCAAGCGCTGAGGTTACCTGCACGTCGGGCAACGCCGACGAGAACCTGCCACCTGCTAGACGGTAGAGCACAGGTGGAGGGCGCCGGGGGCGGACCAACAACTCCATGGGTGACCCGAAGGTTCACTGGTAATTTCAGTAATGAGCGTTGTGGGTCTCAGAGCAGAACTAACAGATAACATACCGCCCAAGCCAGCATGCTGCGAGGCATGCAGTAACAACGATTGCAAAGCTGGGACATTAGTTTGCTCGCTATGCGACCGTACAAGACTCAAGGGCGTCAGGCCTCTGTCAAGGCCGCGCCTTCGCAGCACAAGCACAGTTGGCGCGGATCTTGTCCTCGTCCGCGGCGCTGGCAACTGACGGCTTGACATCATCCCGCTTCATCAGCCGCAAAACATTTGACCGTTGATCTCTCCGGGGGGCCGTGCGATCCGCCGATTGTATGCACAGCAAGAAGCGGCGAGACTAGCACGACGCGATTTTGGTCCTCTCGCCGCTTGAGCGTATGGCATGCTCGTTCTCGGCGCCCTGGATCTCGGTAGCGGCGGGTCCTGCGACATGTTCGCGAATCAACGTCTGCCTTTGCTCGCGCGAAGATTGGCCCACGCGAGCAATGACATCTCCCAACAGGTTGAGTTAGCCCGGGGGTCTCTGCCATGTCTACTGGAAGTATTTGACCCCGCCTGCCTATCGCCTGAAGGCTGAAGATCTTCTTGTCGCCTTCCCTCCTCTACCAAAACTTCCTGGGTGTTTTTCTCTCTGGCCGGCATCTCTTATCTAGCAACAAGGAAAGGAAACAGTGTCTACGCACTACTCCCACCTGAGCCAACGATCTGCGTCCTTAATTGTGACCTCAAGGTTTCGCATTGCGAAGTGAGCCGACTGGACCGACCACAGCACCATCCGCCCAAGCACTCCTCGAAACTGGACCAAGGCGACTTCCCCCTCCCACAGCGCCAAACCCTCACGCGACCTCCGTGCAACCAGCATCAGCCCTAGCAACTCTATTATTGGACCATAGCGACATCATCCACTGCGCCAAAGCCCAGATAACCTATCCTCGATTGCCCGGATCCATCCCAAGCAGCAACTCAGCACGCGATCATATACGACTGGACCAAGCCCTTGCGACAACCAGATCCCTCCGCGAACCAAAGCAACAATGCCTCGCCTCCTCTTCACTAACCCTTTCGCGAAACACGATGTGTCCGAGTTTCCTGACGTTGTGATACCTTTGGCCCAAGCGCAGCGACACAACTCTATTACCTCGAAGGAGAAGTCGGACGATGCATCCAGAGGTTCTAGCGATGTCCACAGTGGCTCCGCTTTGACAGTGGAAGCTTTGAGGGCTGAAATCGAGACAGACCTTGCAGCTGGCGGACACGATACCGCATATGACCGTGAGTCGCTTCAGTAGTTGCGGTGGCTGTCACTGCGGGCTTTGGAAAAATTGCAATTCTCACACAATCGCAGGCAAGAGCAAGGTCATTAACAAGGCGCTTACCGACATTGGAATGGGCAAGTACCAGTGGTGCCTTTTCGCCCTCTGCGGTTTCGGTTGGTTTGCCGACAAGTACGTTCCCCGCCCTATCCGCCTGGCCATGTTCACACTAACACCGTTGGGATAGCCTGTGGCTTCAGGGTGTCGCTCTTACACTTCCTTCGCTCTCCAACGAATTTGGTGTGGATTCCAACACAGTGCGATACACCACCCTCGCTCTCTTCCTTGGTCTTTGCATCGGCGCTTCATTCTGGGGAGTCATGTCCGACGTTGTTGGCCGCCGACTTGCTTTCAACTGCACTCTTGGCATTGCTGGTGTCTTCGGTATTGCAGCTGGAGCTGCACCCACCTGGATCGGCGCGTGCGCCCTCTTCGCATGCGTTGGTCTTGGTGTTGGTGGCAATCTTCCGGTCGATGGTGCACTGTTCCTGGAATTCCTCCCGACTGCGAACGGTGGCCTTCTGACCCTTCTCTCGGTCTGGTGGCCTGTCGGTCAACTGGTCTCATCTCTAGGTAAGATCAGGCTACCCCTTCGCATTCATTCGGTTTTTCTGACATTATCTAGTTGCTTGGCCATTCATCGTTGACTACCCCGACAACGAGGGCTGGCGCTACTTCATCTACACGATCGGCGCACTCACCTTCTTCATGTTTGCCTGCCGTTTCTGCCTGTTCCACCTCTTTGAGTCGCCCAAGTTTCTCCTCTCGCGTGGTAGGCAATCTGAGGCCGTTGCTGTTGTTCACGGTATTGCGTACCACAATGGTGTGAAGACTTGGCTCACCGAGGACATCCTCAACCAGATTGGTGGAGACCCCGAGGTCGGTGGCGACAAGCTCGCAACCGCGGACATCATCAGGCGCAACCTGAACAAGTTCTCTGGCGAGCGTATTCGTCCCCTCTTCGCCAACTGGAAGCTTGGTCTCACCACAGTCCTCCTGTGGTTCATCTGGACCTGCATCGGCATGGGCTACCCGCTCTTCAACGCTTTCCTGCCCCAGTACCTCGGCAGCGGTGACACCACCCCTTACATCACCTACCGCAACTACGCCATCACGTCCGTCGTCGGTGTGCCCGGTTCCATCCTTGCCTGCTACACTGTCGACATCAAGTACGTCGGTCGCAAGGGCACTATGGCCATCGCCACCGTCATCTCAGGCATCTTCCTCTACGTCTTCACCATCTCGTCCGACCCCGACTTCCAGCTCACCTTCTCCTCTCTCGAGGCTTTCTTCCAGAACATCATGTACGGTGTCCTTTACGCCTACACTCCGGAAGTCTTCCCGGCACCCAACCGCGGCACCGGCACTGGTATTTCCAGCTTCCTTAACCGTGTTGCGGGCTTGTGCGCGCCTATCGTCGCCGTCAACGCTGGCTCTGCCAACCCGGCCGCGCCCATCTACGCCTCTGGTGGCCTTTTCTTTGCCGCCTTCCTGGGCATGCTTGTGCTCCCTATTGAGACCAGGGGTAAGCAGAGCTTGTAAGAGATCGATCATGGGGAGATAGAGACAGATACGTCGTTCAGATTTCGGAGCGGCACATAGAAAACACGATAGAGGACCGGCAGAGGCAGTAGGCCGAGGCCCTCAGGTTTCAGATACCCAAAAGCCAAAGTTTTGTACATCACCCGCTGTTCGATTTCTAACTTGAACTCTGTCCGTGATAGCTCCAGATGTCTGGTGGCACTTGCATGTCGCGATAGGCGCTAGTGTACCTGGATGTGCACATCCTCCAAGTATGAGCATTGCTCTAGGCCTGACTCTGGGCGCGGTGTTTGGTCTCTTGCGTCGTTGGGATGTGACAACTGCTTGTATGAGGTTACAAGCATCTCAAGAGATTTGAGCAAAAACGACGCGCTACCCTCAGCTGCGTATCATTAAAGAAAAATTTGTTCCCTTGAGAGAATCGTATGCTACGAATATTCGGACGATTGAGTTTACAAGCATCTCAAGGGATTTGAGTAAAACGACGTGCTTCCCTCACCTATATACAATTGGCAAGAATCTCCTCCCAAGAGAGTCGCGGGTCGCACACTACACACCTTCGAAACAGCGATGAATAATCACGCGCCCTTGTGAGAAGGGCTAGAGAGACAGATTATACAATCACGTCAGTGCTCATGGACATGGCGGAGATCCGAGACCATTGAGCGCTTGGTGGGGCTGAATTCGTCCCATCTGCCATATCACGCAAGCGTACTCAAGGGACGTGACAAGGCTGCGTCAGTTTCTGGACCAGTGAACGATACGAGGGAGGTATGAGTCTCCTCGGCAGGAATACCGGAGCCCAGAAGCCGAGCTGCAGATATTCTCCGTCTTGTCCTCGCAGAATCCTTGTCTCTCCGTGATTCCAGCAACTCCGAAACCCCACTTCTCCGCAAGCTACTGTAACATGTGCGAAGCGCAGCTGCAAGCTCACGACTGGGTACACAAACCACATCCCAAGTGCCCGCCATGGCCCGCATGACAACCCTTCTGTCGTTCCCCTCACCTTCCCCCTCTTTCAAACCAAGTCTGAAATTCACTCGCCTGCGGCGTCCTCCCTGAACTCTCTGATTGTCGACCCAACCCCATCCCACCCACCCTTTTATTGAAGCAACCCGTTCTCCCAAATAATGGCAACCACAAACCCAGCCAACCTTCCAGGAGCCCCAGTCAACCCTTCAGAAGCCCAGGGAGCCCAGATACCCCTGCAATCGTTCAGCCTCCCAGACTTCCCTCCGGCCGCCCGCGGCCTCAAAGCCCTCACCCTCACCTGCGACATCAAAGTCGACGAGTACCAGACCCTCCTCTCGCAACCATACTCAATTCCCGACTCGATCCCTTTCGCAATTGAAAGCTTGACGCTCGAGCTCTTCAGCCTCGGCTACCCACCCGGCTTCCTCAACCGACTCGCCGAGCGCCTGCCCAACCTCAAGAGCGTCGTCATATACAGCCAGCTCCTGGGCGGCATCAGCAAAGAAAGCGCCGAAGACGCCGCCTCCTTCTTCCAGAAACTCCCCAACCTCCGCGCCCTGCACCTCCTCGACGTCTTCGCGAAGCCCGGCTTCTTCGCGCAGATCGCGCCATGGCTGAAATACGACGCCTCGGACGACCCGGGCCGCGCGCGCCGCGGGCTCATGTTTCTCGAGGTCAACTACACCTTCCGGCACGAGGATGAAGATTTTATGGCGCAGATTCCGGCGTCGGAGCTGGCGACGCTGATCGGCCCGGGGCTCATCAGCTGCTCGTTCAACATTTCCGCGCCGGAGGACGCGAGCGAGGACGAGCAGGATCCGAGCAACATTGCGCAGGCGGCGAGCAAGGAGGGTGTTATGGCGTTCAACAAGACGCTGTCGGCGAGTGTCGTGGAGGCTTTGACGGCGGACGAGTGCAGGCCGCGGGGTCTGAGGGCGCTGAATTCGACGCTGTTCACGTTCACGCTGGAGCAGTTCCAGAAGGTGCTCGGCGTGCAGAAGAACGTTATGGTGTTGAACGTGACGTTGGAGGCAGAGCCGGGTGAGGCGTGCAAGAAGGAGTTGTTGAAGGGGTTGGAGGGGTGTGCACAGCTCGAGCAGGTGGAGATTGTGGCCAACCCGAGCTTGCAGTTCTTCATGGAGGTATGTCTATCTATGGCGGTAGCGCATCGCAGCTCCAAGCTCACGATTCTTTCAGGTCCAAAACCCCCGCTCAGGCGTTGTTGGGAAGACTTTTCCTTCGGCTGCTGATATGGAGGCTCTTTCAAGCAAATGTGATAAGTTGTCTTCATTGAAAGCTAACGTGCTACGGACTACCAGCTTTGGTACTGTCTCATGGGAAAGGAAGAACGGAAAGTGGTCCGGTGGTGTCAAAGAAGGAACAGCAAAGACCACATAGCCGCGCGGAAAGGTCGCATGCGAACAAGCTCACCGAGGCATCGCCCGTCCATCTAGTCGAATTACTCGCCCAACATGCGGCTTGTCCATCCGCGCTCGTAGTATGCAACGTGATCCTCCTCAACCCTGCCGCTTTTCTTCGATGACGTTCTTTCTGTTTTGAGCACCACCCGGCTGGCTCTTGCTTGTTCGTACTCGACTTTCTTTTGCTTGAATCGCCCAAATTTTGGGCCGTTCAAGCAGGATTCCAGGTCTTGCATTTTCCTGCGCAGATTTCTCTCGGCGTGAGAGTCTCTGAAATCTCCTTCCAAGACGTCTACGAAGAACATGTCGTACTCGGTCTCCTCGAGCAGCCATTGGACACGATTCACCAGAGTCGGCCCTTGCCAGACTTCTTCAAGCCCATGGATTGAACCCCGGAAGTCAGACGGATTCAACTCTTCCATCATAGATACGAAGGCACAAGCTTCTTTGCGCAGGTGATACAAATGCTTGACTGTATTGAAGGTCCGCACCTTCGGCCTCTCCATCTGGGTCTTGATGTCCATGGATAAGTCTTCGTCTAAATCTCCAGTGAGAACCACGCTCTTCAAGCCACTCAGACGGCGAAGAGGGTAGAGGACGACGCCCATGAACCCTTCCTCTTCGTCCGGCTCAGACCAAGAGTCGCAGAGATGATCCGTCACGTGGATGCGAAGCGTCTTCAGGCTATGACCCTCCAGAAGAAAGGAAGCCATGTTTAAGAGGCAGCCCTGGAGAAAACCGAGCCCCGGTTCCAGATCGCCAAGGCCGTGGGCATCAATGAACAGTTGTAGATGCTGTATTCTGCGAAACCAATCAGGCAAGCAGAACATGCCGGCGTAGAAGCCTTTGTCCTTCGCCGTCAGGGAATCGTTGAACTCTGACTTGTGGATTCTGGCAGAGCGGACCACGTCGGGCATGTAAAAAAGCCTGGACTCGACCGTGTTGTCTGCGTAGAGGATATCCTTGGCTTCTTTGTGCACCTGTTTGCTGACTTGCAGAATCGCAATGTCACAGCGACGAGGCGAGCAAACACAATGATCCGCCCTGCATTTCGCGCACATTTGGCAACGACAGTAGCCAAACGTTAGCAGTTCATTGTAGACCAGGTTCCTCATCTCCGGTGGCAAATCGAGGAAGCGAAACGTCTTTTTCCGATCACCTTCTTCCAGAACGCGAATGTATAAGTATTTGAGAGTAAGGCCTTGCGGATATGGGTCGCACAGTCCGCGGTCTCTGACATACTGGCGGAGTTCAGAGGCTGATGCGGCATCGTACAAGCGACGTTCGCTAGACTGCGGTGGACGACCAGGCTTACTTGGTCTGTAGGAGCTCTCGTTTTGTAGCCACTGGAGCACTCCATTTTCGTCGAGCTGCATCAGCCTGTTCTCCCGTTCGTGCGCTTTGTCGATGTCATCGACGGAGTTACCATCGGAGCCGTAATCAGACTCGCGGAAAGAGTAGTCGCTCATGTCATCGTCGTCACTCTCGTCGTTATCCTGAGCACCTTGGTCTGCACCGGGAGTTGGGTTGGTTTGCACTGTAGTTTGCGGGTTGGTGCTAGAAGCGGCTTGTACTGTAGTCGTGATTGTGTTATTACTATTGGTGGCGTTGCTCGAAGCTTGAATGCTGGTGCTTGTCTGTCCGACTGCCATGTCAGCGGCCGTCGCAGCTGTCGGCTGGGCCTGGTTGAGAGCAAGTGCTGGCGACATGGAAAAGTCGTTGGCGGACGCCATACTAAGTGGCAGGACAGAGCGTCGCAAAGCTGCGAGAATGAAGTTTGGAAGTTGACACGTCGTGGTTTGGCTCAGTGATGAAGAGGAGATGTTGTGGTGTGGAATCGATGGTATGAGCTGGGCTTTAAAATCACAGACAAGGAAGGAACGCAAAGCCCGCCAGGCAGCAATCGACAAAAGGGGACAGCCGCGCTCGAACTTCACTTCAATCCAGCCAATCTTGGCCGGCATCGCACTGCATTCACTTGCCCAGCTCGGTGGTACACTCCCTCCAGACCTGATCCGCCTTGACGAACTCGGACACCTCCCTGGCCAGGCCCAAGCTCACGTCGCGCCCTCCCCAGGCAATATAGAGCCCACGCGCCTACCTTACGGCCATAGGTAGGATGATCCTTCATATCCGCTTTCGAGCTTGTGAAGTCGAGCATGATCTTTCAGTTGGTGTACGTCTTCCTCGGTGACAGTGATTCACTCGTATCAGCCAGCCCACACCACTCGCCAAGCGCAGCCATGACAGCATTCATACCATTTGTCGGTCAACTGGTCGTACAGACAAACGATGAGCAGCAGGCCACCCTCGATCAAAGCCGCCTGAGCGAACATCCTTGCAATCGGCTCAGGCCGTACAGAAGAGGCGCGGGTGCCAGCAGATCAACTTTGAACTCGGCTTTGGGGATTTTCTTCTCTTCAAGCCGTTTGTAGCTTGAACCGTCGCAGGACGTCTCTCTCGTTGGATTGTATCCGCTTTTAAGGACGAATGCACTTCCAAGGCAGTCTTTTCTCTTCCTCAGCAGGCAGCACAACGACTTTTCCGCCGAATTCCAGCGTTCCGTCAACGATTGATTGCAGAGCAGTCCGAGGCATTGATGGCTTTCTTGAGGGATGACTCTGGCGGTACTTCGAATCATGAGATACGTCGAGAATAGAGGCCTGGGAGTCACACGTCGCTGTGCGCTAAGCCCAGATGCGGAGCTGGGCCAGAGATGTAGGCCATTTAATCCATGTTTGACAGCTAGAAGTAAGTTCGGACCAGTGCCGTACCCATGGGTCATAGTCGACTGAGAACCAGATGTGAGAGCAATAATATCGCATGGGTAGTGCGACCGATCTGAAACCACGTCAACAAGCTTGTTTCTTATGAACAAAGCTTCTCCATATTCGTGCAGCTGGTCCTAGGATCTTAGCTCACGCGTGTAGTAAGATTATTGTGCAATGTGGAGCTGCGGTTGGAGTATCTCCAGACTTGCACCGTAGAATCGCGCTCAGCCGCACTTGTATTGGAGCCGACGTTGTTTGGCATCTCTGGGACGGACAAGGGTTGTCGCTGTACTCAGAAATCGTTGATTGTCAGATACTCAATTTGTAGACGTTCAATGTCTTGAATCTATCGTGTATACGTGCCTAAAAGCGCTGGTACATAGTTTTGATATACGAAAGCCGGGAGATTGCTCATCTCCAGCGACAGGGTATCATGTCATCCTTGCACTCCTCCACCATTAATACCGAGGGCCGAGACCTCCCTAAACATTTTGCTCCATGAGATGCTCGGGCGTAGCCGATGTCTTGGAGATACGGCGGCCTCCAGTCTTCTCTCTTTCGCTGGCGAGCTCTTTCGCGAACTTGGAGCGGTCTCTGATCTGTGGGCCAAACCAGTAGAAGATGTAGATAGGGATGACAATGATGCACGACAAGGCGCCGAGGATTGTCGTGGCGTTGTTAACAGCCGGGTTGGGGAAGTGGCCGATGTTGTGGTACAGCGGCGCAGCGTACATGGCGGAAATACCGGCAAAGAAATCACGCGCCCATGCATTGCCACCTGTCGCGGAGGCGGCGTAGACACCGTATGATGCGACCATGTAGTCGACCGAAGAGAAGTAAATCGTGTAGTTGGCAATACCGATAAGGGCGGAGAAGATCATAGGAGCAATCCAGTGGTTGATCGCCGGTCCCTGGGTAGTCCATGCGAAGCAGAACAAACCGATGGGCTCAAGCGGAGCTGTCCACAGAAGCCACTTGAGGCGACGTTCCGGAATCATCGAGTTCCTGCCATTCTTCTTCCTATGGTGTTCATCCCGCCAGAACCATGGGTAGTACGAGAAGTAGGCAATGAAGTAGGCCGCGTTGATGGGAATGAAGGCCCACGCGATCGCGAGAATACCGAAGTCCCACTGCTGGTACACAGGTTTGAAGCTCTCGAGGAATGTGAAAATGAGGGCGTCGGAGAAACCGGAGAGGAGGGAAAGGCAAAGGACGATGGGCTCGGTGAGCAACATGATCCATGGACGCATCCAAATTGTGCCAATCTCCTTGACGGACACACGTGGCTTCTTGAGCTCGTTCGGGCCGTATACGTTGGGGTCCTCGCCACTCTTGCGTCTCCTCTTGGCTTCCTTGTCCAGGAGGATTGTCGCGCGGCTTTCAGGCATGAAGAAATGAATGGCTTGAGCGCCGCCGTTGAAGATCAGCTGGATCCAGAAATTCCATCGCCAGTGAAGGACTATTTCGTTTGTCAGCGTTGCGAAGATGTGTTAACATGCGACTAGTTACTTACATCGCTCAATAGGTCCACCAATCACACCACCAATACTTGTACCGATGCAGGATGCAAGAACGATGAAAGCAAGAGGCCACTGCTGGTCTTCCGGTTCGTACAAGTCTGCGATGAGACCAAGTGTCACACTGCCACCAGCGGTGGAAAGACCACTCTGTCGATGGAATTAGCATGTGAGGTGTCAAAAGCATGTCTGATCAAACATACCAGCGCGCGACCAGCTAGAATACCACTGAAGCTGTTGGCAAGAGCTGCAGGGAGGATGAAGATGTTGATGAGCGTTTCCGAGAGCTGAAGGATGGGCCAACGTCCAAACTCCTCACTCCAAGGAGCCCAAAGCTCGCAACCGAACGAGTAAAAGACCAGGTAGATCATCTGACCAGTGCGGGCACCCTGCTGAGAGATACCAAACTCCTCTACAAGAGGAGTGACCGCGTTCGGGTAGACCGAAGTGTTGTAGTTCATCGCGATCTGGATGAGCGCGACCGAAGAGAGGTACATCCACTTCTTCCATGTTGGCCAGTTGTAGGCGAGGATCTCGTACGCCTCGTCTTCCGTCAATTCGCGCTTGCCATCGGGGCGCACGTTCGACTTCTCGGTGTTCTCGTTGGTCTCATTAGGAGGAGAGACCGTCTTGTCGTCCGAGTCGCTCACGTCCGGCGTGGCGGCTACCTGCTGGTCGTTCGCCATGTTGACAGTATGGGGATGAAGAGGGAGAACGAATGGAGAAAGGGAGTAGACCCATGGAGATAGAGCGTGGTTATTAGGACTTCAACGGCTAGGTCCACACCATGACGTCGGGCAATGGGATGTGGGCGTACGGGTGAGCCGCACCCTCCGCGTGAAGGCGCGTGGTACTTCCATCTCGCGGCGCCCAGCAATTTTTGTTGGGTCCCTTTCGGGGAGATGGGGTTTCTCAAAAGCCGCGCATGACCCGAGCAAACGCCTAGCAGACCTGTGGTTCGCGAGAATCATGACCCTTCGGAAATGTGGGCAGAAACTCTGCCTGGGGTGTGACGAAGGCTTTGAGCAGATCGTTCATTTGAATCAGCATCGACGCTGAGCGTTCGCTGGGGTCCACACGTCAAGTCCACCGGGCCCGATCTGCCAAGCGTGTGGATCCCAGACGGTCAAGACTCCGCCCAAGAGGGCCAAAGATATGGCTTGCTCGAATTAAGCAGCGACACTAGGACGGACTCGGCAATAAAGTCGACTTCACTCATCGTCGATGCCTGTCACGGCATCGTGGGCCTCGCTGCAAAGCCGAATTGTCGTCGCGCACGCAATTTGCTGTACATGACAAAGGTAAGACCTACCGTCCGGGGCTCCTGTCGCTGGCAACGTGGGTTACTCGGGGGAATCACCGGGGATTGAATGGGTCTGCATCGAGTGAGTCCTGGGGGAAGCGATATCTAGTAGCAGGATTTCCTGTTATCTTTATGACACCCAATTCGAATGTCAAAAGTCGGAGCATCTTCCATCCAGCACAAGACGACGGTGCTGTCGGCGCTCTGGTAGGGGAGAGTGGATGCTCAGGCCTGGTGCTCACACAGTAATTCTCGCCGCAGAGTTTGCCAATCGATGCGGCTTCGCGTTCTCCTCCGCTTCTTGCGCCAGTCGCCAAGTGTCGCCGTACAGCCATTTTTAAGGTGCGGGCCGTCCCTTGATTCGGTCAAGCGTCTTTCGGTGGCGTTTGCCCCCGGGTCAATCATCCGAACGACATCATCGCTCCACTTGTGAGAAGTCCGAGAGGCTCTTCCGAAGTGACTTCGGGAATGTTTTCTTTGGTTGCCATCGCCTGGGAATTCGCAGAAATCATCCTCGACAGTCTGCATGCAGGGCAAGGGTAAGGCCCTGGTCTACTGTATACCGGCGTCAAGCCGTCTCGTCTCGTTCAAACGGTTGCGGTCATGCGGCCGTATTCCGGCTCTTCTCGGACCACCTGCAATGCTGGCTGACGTACTCATCTCACCGTGGTCAATAGTGTCAAGTTTGGGCCGCTTGGCTTATCGCTGAATTACTCGAGCTCTGATGTCACTACTCTCTTGCGGAGTCACATGCCCTCAGCGCCTTCTCGCAAAATGCATTCTCCGCATGCTCGTCTCCATGCGGGTGCGGCGAGCGACAGCGGATCTCGCGATCACAGAGAAACCAAATTTAAACGAAAGCGGAGATGCATCAGTCGTTGAGGTAGCTTGACTCGAAGTCATTCGCCCACGCGCTAAACCGGAGATTTGGGATTCACTCGCACGCTACTACCCCGACTGTCTTGCTTCTGCGCATCTGCTGCACGGATGTGTCTCCGAATTTCATCGGGGTTGAAGTGGTTGGAGCTGCCTGTTTCCTGCTCATATTCCGCATCCCGACCTCAATGGCGCTTCCAATATCCGAGCCAAATTAGCTGAGTAATACTCTGAGGGTGGGCGCAAAAATTGTGGTGAATCAGGTCAAGCGTTGAGCGATATGATGTGATGTAGATTCTATCTGGCACATACGACCACAGGTTAGTGAAAACTGGGCATCCCGTCCGCTCTGCCATACATAAGCACTGAACCGGGCGACTAGTACTAGAGTGGGTGACCATCTGGGAATCCCGCCTGTTGTATGTTTTTGTTTTTGATCTGTCAGGCCGACGTTTTCTTTGACGCTCTGAGGCCGCATGTCTGAAGCTCGCTTTTTGCGTCCTTTGGCGAAGCTGAATTGGCCTGCGTCGGGCACTATCATGACCCCTAATGCAAGGGCATGCTACAATCTAATGCAAGACAAGATTTTGAGGTCAGACGCTAGCTCTGGGATACTGATTTAAAGTGAGCGAATACTGCATACAGGAGAGCATCATTTGAGGAAGATGCTGTCGAGATGGCTGATCCAAGCTTCATTATACATGGGGCCGCAAGTACGTCGCCGCGGCGCAAGCTCAATAGAACCGCACGAGACTGTCCGTCAACGAGGAGAAGCTGGGCATCGCTTCACGAAGGAAGATGTCCTCAGCGTTGCGCACATCTTTACTATAAGATGTTCAATTTTCTACTCGAGGTCTGCGCAGCAGTTGCAGCATGGCACATCCTCGTAAATGGTCGTGAGTGCGTTTCGATCAAATCATGAGCCGGAGGTCTCACGACCAGGCCAAGTACTTTCCTATGGATCCTGAAGACACACTGAGTTTGAATGTAGGTAAGCACATGTATGGTCTTGAGGCTTTGTCGAAGTATCAATACTAAACCAAAAAAAGTCATCAAGCTAACACTACTGAAACCTCGAAAAGCAAAACATCAAGTCGAATCTTCGTACGCAAAGCCTTCGGATGGCGCCGTGGTCATACCAAAGACTCTCAAGTTCCGACCGCAAATTACCTTATCAGAGGTGCTTGGTCTGAGCCGTGTGCCTTCCTCCAAACCACCGCTATGGTTTCGATCCGATTTGTGGTCAAGCTTCTCATCTAGAACAGCATCTCTCAGAGCTCCCATTACTGTGGCCCTTCCCGCCTGCCGGTCCTCGGACAGTCTGCTTTTTGTCAAGGTCCATCGATATCCACAATTCCGAAGATCTTAGACTCGAACGCAGTAAAGAAGCAGAGCCATGTCGCAGTCTTCTTCGGCAAATAACCTTAGGTCGCCGTAGCTGAGGAGACACCGACTCCAGCAGCATGTTTTGACTGCCACTCCTCCACTGCTTCGATGAAGCGCGTGTTCCTGAACAGCTTCGCTCCTTCGAATGCACTAGTCGCAAACGATGGAGCTTCTGGGACGCCGCCACGATTCGGATCGCCACCGTAATCGAGTAAAAGCCAGATCAATTCTTTCGGGTCATTTTTCGGTAAGCATGCAATGCGACACAATGGAGTGGCACACGAGGAACCTGGGTAAACAGCGTTGGTGTTCACATCGATGCCAACCACGTCGATGAGGTGTCGAATGAAATCCATCCGGTCCTTGAAGTGCTGGTCTGATGTTTCGCCCACGGCAGGCGCAGCATAAACGCCCATAGTGACAGCTTCTGGCAGTATTTCCGGACAAAGCGGCGCCCCACGAGAGCGGAGAAGCTCGAAAGTCGACAAGTTGCCGTGTCTTGTGGCGATTAGGAGAATGGGCCTCCGCATTGCCCGATTATCTTCCGAATCACTGGCTGGCAGGTGGACACTAGCGCCGTGATCCAGACACCATTCGACGAGCTGATGGTCCTCCATGATTTTCCACAGCAGCGGAGCTCTGCTGATCGAAGCCTCGCCACTGTTGATATCCCAGCCTTGGCTCAGCAGCAACTCAAGCAACTTGCGAGAAGGCGGTGAGTTGTCGAAATTCGAAATTAGCTGATATCCACGTAGACTGCGAACGTCGGCGCCATGTTCAATGAGATATGCAAGAATGCCTGTTGCATTACACTGTGGGGCATATCTTAAGCCGCTTGCCAAGATGTCCTCCATTGTGTATCTGGAGTCTGTGTCGGAAGCTCTCGCAACCAATCTGGCTATAGAGGCCACATCGTCGGTTTTGCAAGCATCTAGAACTTGACTAGAGATCTCTTGAAAGCCACGCGTTCGGTATGCCATCGTTGCCGAAAGATGATCAAGTTGTGTTGCTTCGGTTGTGTCGTTGTGAGCGTCGTTTTGTAGCAGTCGGAGTTGTCAAGCTTTTTGTCAGGTTGAACACGTTTCTTGTGGAAGGAAGGGAAGAAGGTTGTGAGCCCCAACAGTAGTAGTTATGACTGATGAGTCAGAGTTACAATTTGGAATCTACATGTGGTCGGCGTCAAGTTCATTGACCAATCGCAACTGATATCACAAGACCTTGCAGCTGTACAAGTCACATGATGGGCCGCGACGCAGGTTCAGACGTAAGTGAAGCCTTAAAGTTGCGATACAAATTGAGCTTCGGAACCCATTTGACTCTCACTTTGACAATCACTAAATTGGAGCATCCGCTATCGAGGGAGGTACATCAAACACATATATACATACACAGCCGCTGTGAATCGAGGCGCACATCGACATCATGGCGCAGAAGTCCACTAACATGATCATCCTGGTCTATTTCCTGCTTTTGGCCCACTATGGTGAGTTGGCTATCTACGATACGCAACATTAACACTGCTAATGCTATCGACGGATAAGCCGGTGCGGCTCCGTATGCTCTTTCTCGTACCACGACGAAGAGTCATATCCGCAAGCATAGCTCCGGCAAAACTATCATGTCGGTATTTCCAAGGCAGTACAATAATCAATCGTCCGACATCAGCGACAAGATGGTCTCACGTGCTACAAGCAGCTCCGCAATGGCTCGTCCGACCTCGTGGAATCCAAGGACAAATGCTTCCTCCCTGGACGTCTCTGTCTCCGATTGGCCATCTGAGTCACTCTCATCAGTCTCGTCTAGGATTACTTCATTGTCGACCTCGGCCCACTTCAGCAATCATTTTTCAAGTACGAGCGCCTTTGCAACTTCAGCAGTCACAGATGTTGCGACGTCTACGGAAACGACGAGATCTATCACTTCGACTTTGTCGAGGTCGTTCGACCTAACTAAATCAAGCAAAGATTCCAGCTCAATCGACAGTGAGACTGCTCTGAGCCCGACAACCGACTCAAAAGACGTCACAACAGTAGGTACGATCACGGGACCTCCGTTGACATCCCAGACTCCTTCGACCGAAGCTATTGGGGATCTGCTTCCAACATCGTCCAACGAAGATCCCCCACCCGCCGGCATTCCCACGCCTCCTCCTAAACCGACTGTTGGAAATCCGCTTCCAACATTGACCAATGAAAACCCGCCACCTGCCGGAATCCCCACGCCTCCTTCTCCACTGACTATCATTCCGGGGGGTAATGAGCCTTCACTCGAGCCAACAGAGCCCCCACAAACTACTTCTGAGTCGTGCAAATCTAGTACTGTAACGCAAATCACATATTTTGTCTCCTACGGTACCGACGACACTGGATCGACAGTCCAAACAACGACAACGTCAATCTATTCGTCCGCATTGGAGGACTGCACAGCTTCAGCGGCTATTACTACCTTATCAACTGTAGGAGCGTACCACTATTGGTGTTCAGCCCGCAGCTGTCTCAACTGCAACGTCCGTCGTGACATTCCAGGGTTGAAGCCCATACCTGAGTACGCTCCAGGGCATGTGAGCTCTAGAACTGCCGGTCCAGATGCTGAGAACGCCACCGTTATTACAGAAGGAGCCCGGGTTCAAAGTAATTTTCCTGCAAGGGACTCAGGAATTCGCCTTCACGACGAAAACTTTGTCAGTGCGACCTCATATCATTTGAGCAATAATCCTCAGCAATCTTTCAGTATAGACAGTGGTTGCTCAGCACACAAGCATTGTGGTATAACTGGCAATGACTCTACTTGCTCAGAAGACCCTATCTTCAAACAATTCGATAATTTTGCTCACAGCGTCGCCCTCAAGGAGCGTGGCATTCCGAGACCGAGGGAAGGC
>JAKLND010000100.1:0-54399 GCA_022813125.1 Septoriella neoarundinis | reverse complement strand
GCGTCAAAGCCCTTTGGGGAATAGTAGAGTCTGAGGTCGAGTCGGGCAAAACACGGCAGTTAGAACCTATTGACAACGGAAAGATTATTCCGGCCGGCATCTCGAATTCACGATTTGAAAAATTCTCAGCAAGCGAGCTCAATTTGATCGTTGCTGGCTTGAGGGGCTGCACATCGATCATCGTCGTGTCAAGAAAAGGCGCATGGGTGTCTCATCTGTGGGAAAGCCCAGGTTTCAACCTGGCGTTTGAAAGAGACGTCATGCGCTACCTCAAAGATGGCCGCAAGGCTGAGATCGACACGGAACCTCTCCCAGACGCGGTACGAGAGGCTTTCGATGATGCAGGACATACCAAGGTCTTTATAATGACGCCTAATCCAGGCCAGCTTCGCCGCGGCGCCACCAACGACGAAATAGATGCCACGTTTGCTGATGGTGATAACGAGCCTTTGTGGGGCCCTGGTGGGGATTCTATGTTTGCGGATCGACTCTCACCGATAAAGGACTTTTTGAACCAGCAAATTCCTGGTGTGTTCATTGCTACTTTCGCCTACACCCGCCAGACTGAAACTGACCTTGACGGCGGCTGGGGAAGGGCCGCTATCTTATACAGCAATAAGCAAGATTTGGATGACCAGAGAAACCCGCTGCAGGCTGAAACCCAACAGGCAACCTGGGAATGCTGGATGCAGGGAAAGCGGATGGGCTCCGACATATGGGATGCCACTCCAGAGCATGTGCTTGTTCAATCTCATGCTTTTCTTTCCACAAGTTAACCAGTCGAGCTAACCTTGCTTTAGGCAAATCGGCGTGCCATCTTCGGAGGATGAGCCATCTATGAGTACCGAGATAACAGCAACAACCACAACGTCGTCCACATTGATCTCAACTTCCACATCTTCGTGGAAACATATGGCTACTTTCGGTCCCCCAGCAGACGATTCATCTACTACCAGCAATTCGTGGAAGCATGTGATTACTGTCGAGCTTACGACATTGGCCGATACATCCATCACATCTTCATGGACTCGCCAATTCTCATTCGACCCCACCACATCAGAGAAACAGACCACGTCGTCGCAATCATCTAAGACGAGCGTAGAGGCAAGCCCGACGAGAGAGCCAAGCTCTACTATCGAGCCAGAACCAAGCACCACTACCAGCTCCTTCATCTATCCAACGAACACGGGAGTCTCCAGAGGCGAAGCTCATTGCTTCGATCCCGAGGATGGGGACTACGAACAGTTCGGACGCCAAGACGCAAAAGGTGTTGCAGAGAGCTTCTGCAGCAATGATCCCATCCTCGAGGCAGACGGGGACACTATCCCAGACCATTACAAAAACGATCTCGGAGTGTCCACCCATGTCGTTGTTCGCTGGGCAACGGACCAGAGTAATTGCGCCGCCAAAAAAACGTACCATTTCGCCGCATCTGAGGACTTTCCTTGCCTTCGATTATTCGACATCAATTACTTCTGCGATCTTTCTGCTGAACTGACTCACGGCGGGGGTTACGTACTCAATACGCCAAGTTCCGGATGCATCGAGATCAATCTGTGGGCCACGATTCCAGGACCCAACGACAGAATTGACATCAGACGCTCCTGATATTTTATATCAGACGGCGCCTTGATCAAGCAGCTCTTGACTGCTCAAAAACATCCAGGAACGACAGAACTGGAACATGAATGATAGACTGATGAAAGCCTACAAAAGTTTTGACTTGGGCAGCTTTGACTGTGCCATACACTTCATGATGATTTCCAGTTACACGGATATGCAAATGTAGCTGATACAACGGCAAAGGCATTTATGTGATTTGACAGTCTTATATCAGATGAATACAGCGATGAAACACAACCACTTATCACTATCCTTCAAGGAACGTGCGGCTGTGCCTTTGTTATTTTCGACCCTATCATCAGCGTCTAAAGAGTCGACAGAGAAGGGGCGAACAGGTACGGCCAGTGCGAAGGAAGATATTCAACAGCAAGCATCAACAACGGAAAAGAAAGCGATTGGTAAGTTCGAGGTCATCATTCAGAGTCGCTCTTCATTATGAATATGCGGAGGAACTCGGGCGCCCCTGATGCACAATGTTGACTTGAACGCTAGATCATCAGGAATCTCTCGGAGAGGCGCAATGTTCTCAATTGCCACCGGTCTACAGTCCAACCGTAGTTCCCCACCCCACGTGACTGTGCGCCGCTAATCGTCCTTTGTTGTGATATCGTGAAGACACTTGGTACGGCCAACCCTTCTCGCAATTGTTCTCCGCTCACCATGCGTTACGGTCCCAGTTCGGGTCTGTTGTAGTATTTAGTGTCAGCACAGTGTACCAATTTCCCTCAGAGAAGCAATGCAATCCCGACTTACCCTGCACGAATCCACCAAGTACCCTACTGCCTGTCTGCAACAACGGGTGTCCCACGACAATCTTCAAAAACCGCTCCAACCCTCTACGTCTCTCCTCTATCACGCTGTCGTCGAAGCGGTTGAGGTAGACTTTGCCGGGCAACGTGGGAATTGAGACTCGGGCACTCTCGCGCTCGAGGAGATCGCGGAACACCTCAAAGTCCGAGTATCGCCGGCGAACTTCGGAGCGGCGCAGTTTGAAAGCGGGGATGTTGGTCGATAGGCGAATCAGATAAGTTGTGTAGCGACTGGAGGGAGAAGCGGTGGGCTGGTGTGTCTGGGGGTCTGTGACCTGTGGGAGAAGCCTCGTGAGCAGTAACTCTTGAATATTCATAGACCGGCTGTTTCGTAGGCAGTGTTTCCCGCGATGCGACTCGCTCACGTGCTCGCCTGGGCTGTCTGGAAAGCCATGCTGCCTACCTCGATCTCCAAGAAGTTCTCCGGTACGCCATAGATCTCTTCAAAGCTTTGTGTGTGAGGGTTGCTACCAGTACTCGCGAAACCGGTGGGTAACTGTCCGCGCTGCTGTTGACCGTCTTGCTGGGGTGGGGTGGTGGACTGGGGCGGAGGTTCGGGGCGAGGATCGATGCGCTGCATGATTGCGATTCAATGCGCCGTATGTGAGGTTCAGTCGCGTTTGTAGGGGAGTCGGCGCAATCTTCCGAGGTGGCCGGCGAAGTGAGGTCCGGTGTTTGGGCAGACTAGGGTTGGAGATGCGAACTGAACTGGGGCCCAGGCTTGACTCGCTTGCGCCATGCATGCTGGGCTGAAGCTCCAACTTCGTCATGCGGCGGGGTATGCCTTATCTTCGGTCGCATCAGGGTGCACTTACTGCCGTGCACATGTGTCGCCGAGAATATCACTAGCTAATATCGTTCCTCGAGACTCAAATTTCAAATCGCGCAATGCCTCTCAATCTCGATACTTTCGAACGAACTTCATGCTCGTTGACTTCAGAATACATTGTTGATGAGGAAAAGAAGGCTTTGTTTCTAGATCGAAAGTCTTCCTCTATCATTCATATGCCTTTAGATGGCTTCAACCGTTTGTAATTGATCAGCGTATGACTTTCCTTGTGGAAAATGGTTGTTGACACAGTCATCCTCCGCAACAGCTCAGGGATCGTTGTAATTTACCTGGTGCTAATGCCAGTCAAAGCAGCGAATGTTGTTACAGACTAAGCAAATGGGTATCTCTCGTCTACCAAACCGAAACGCCAAACAAACAGATTCGCCGCATCGATGGTCGTGATGCTTAACGCAAGCTCACAGCCACTTCCAGTACACTGAGATACCGTATCCTGGTGCTTGAAACAGCCTCACCCACGGGTTCTGCCTCTCTGATATCCTCTTCAGACTTGCCGGCACCCGAGCCAGCCTGATCAATTTCCATCTCCTCCCCACCACCAGCTTCCCGTTCAGGCACCTCCACGTCGTCCACAGCGCCCACACTGCCCGTATAAACTTTGACATTGAACGCATCTCTTTGCTGGAACCAACACCCGATTTCCATGACCTTTCCCACAGCCTTTCCGGTCCCTTTCACCAGAACCTGCTCCCCACTCACACCCCCCACCCGTCTCTTCTTATCCTTGCCCTCCTCCGCAAATCTCGCAATAGCTCCAATCTCGTCTTCCCCGCCATCGTCGTCCCTTCTCCGTTTCCGCTTGTTCTTCTGGGCTAGTGTCGTGGCAGCCTGCACGTCGCGCTTGTCGGCCAAATCGAGTAATTTCTCTACGCGCTTGACTGCGCTCATGAAAGGCGTCCGAGCGGACACATAGATAACTTTCTGTGTGCTGGAAGATGTGTAGGGCGACGGGATTGCTGGACGGAGAAGAGGGCGTTTCGAGACTTGCGCATCTGCGGGCATTGTGAGTGTGATTTTCCTAGCGAGCGAGTCTGAGGCACAGATCGCACCTTTTGGCAGGCGAGGCAGCTTCTTGTGCTGGTCTCTTGATGCGCCTTTGCTCACTGAGTTCTTCGTCGCCATGTTTGACACCGTGAATACTTTTGTTTGGATGCGCGTAATGTTCGAAAGCAGAAATCGCAATTGACATGTGAAGCTTCGAAAGTGGAAGCGCAAGCTCCGAAGCTTCGACGCTTAAATCCGGTACCTTGCAGACATCACCTCAACAACAACATCATTGTCGCAAAAGGCCGCCTTTGGCCAACCAGTATATAGTAGAAGATGCTCCTCCGCCACCTCCATCTCCCCAATCTCACGCGCTATACCCACGCCAGCAAGCTCCAAAACACCCTCGCCTCCCACCTCCTAGCCCACAAAGCCAAACCGACCGAAGTCGCCGCGATCCCGCCCACGGTCCTCACAGCGCAATTCCATCCAGTCTACACATGCGGTCGCCGCGAAGTCGGTGCCGTGACCGCGGAGCAAAGACAGTACCTTACATCGACCGGCGCCGAATTCCAGGAAGCGCTGCGGGGAGGACAGACGACATTCCACGGGCCGGGCCAACTCGTCGCGTACCCGATCTTGGACCTCAAGAGACATGGCTTGAGCGCGCGATGTTATGTGCATATGCTTGAGAGCGTTGTCATGAAGACCTGTGCGCACTATGGGATTGAGACAAGGCGGACAGAGAACCCGGGTGTTTGGTTTGATGATGATCAGAAGATTTGCGCTGTTGGGGTGCATTTGAGGAGGAATGTAAGCAGTCATGGGATTGGGCTTAATGTCACTACAGATCTGGGATGGCTGGACCGTATTGTGGGTTGTGGACTGGAAGACAAAAGAGCGACGAGCCTGGAGGCTGTTGGGGTGGAGGGCAAGTGTGTGGAGGAGGTAGGGAAAGTGTTTGTTGAGAAACTCGCGCAGGAGCTGCAGGGTGTGGATGGCGTCGAAGAGATGCAAGAGAGCGATGTGGATTGAGTCTTCCGGAGGGGATCGCCGTCTCCTCGCAGCCTTCAATTGCTCGTGGGGAGATCGCAGGGAACAACAGAAAGACATGCAGTACAGCCACCACTGCGAGACGATGGTCCGGCAAATAAGGTCATCATCACGCGATGTGCCATCTCTGGTCTTCGCCCTGGATATTCGGATTAGGGCCATCTGCAAGCATTAACGCTCGCGACTGCTGTGGCCGGGTATCAAGCACCAGGGAGCGCCGCAAGTGGTTGCCTCGAGCTAGAAAGATCCAGTTCGACTTTTAAAAAGCTTGAGAAGGCCCAGTGGTGCCATAATGGAGGGACAACGGAGCAAGCTGTGGGCGCAAAATTGCACAAGCAAAGAATCCCACGCCCAAAGATTGGTGCAGACGCGAGGGACTTCTATCTGTCACCGATGAGTTGCAGGGACGGATGTGTTACGAGCTTCGTGGTGAGGGAACGATGATGTACGGGGTATCTTCAAAACAACCTAAACTCCTGCGCATGCGAGCCTTCCGGTGCGCTTGCCCGGTCCCAGACGCTTTAGACAATCCAAAGTAACAACTTTACCGTCTACCAAACCTTCCTCGCCCATTTGCTTTGGAGTTCTTGTTCTTGATCTTCAGTCGTCTGAAGTTTTGGCTCACCTTCTGTGCAACCTTTTTGACGGGATTGGTCGATTTCTCAGCTTCCTTCAAATTTCCGTCTTGGGGAGCACTCGTGATCGATTGGCCGTCCACCTGAGTTTCCGCAACCGCTTCTTCTGCATCGCTGTCGTCCTTCTGTTCCAAGTCTGCAGCTTTCTTCGGCTTGTGTAGCACAGGCTTCAGATTCGCCTTGCGAGTCGTCCTCTTCTGACCTCGTTTCTTATAAGGCTTCCGAGGCAGGCCGTTCGCGCCCAGAACCTCTTCCTCTTCGCTCTCACTCTCCTCAGGCGCCTGGTCGGGTCCTAAGGGCATCTCCACACCTTGACTGTCCTCCACCAGCACCTGTTCGGGCCTTTTCTTAGCCGGCACTTCGCCGTGCTCTTCAGCTTCCAACTCGTTGAGCACATCCCACTCGTCGCCCATCCGCTCCTCTTCCTGATTCCGCAACTCCTGAATGATTGCGCTGAAACTGCGCGCCAGCGGCTCCCTACGCGGCGGAGGCATAGCCAAACCGCCTGCTTCCTCCTCGTCAATCGGCGCCATGGGGTGCGATACTCTTCGTAGAAACGAAGGCGTAGCGAACAGTTTCTTTGAGCTGCTAGGCGTCCCGACTTCGTCATCCTCGCGCTTCCTCTTTCCCGGTGTTGTCATGAAGGCGTCCAAGAAGTACCGCTTTCCGGATGATTGTGGCGTTCGCGAGAGCGCACTGTCCCTGGTGTGCGATGAGCCTTTGCTGGGTGTTGCATGTACCGCGTCTCCATTTTCTGCTGTAGGGCTTGGAGAGCGTTTGCTGGGCGTGGCGTTCGGCAGCATGTCGAAGATTCCGAGCACATGTCCGTCTCTCTGTGGCGTTGGTCCAAGGGCGCTTCGGATGAACGCGGGTGTTGGCTGCTCTTCTTTCACAGGGGATAGTACAGGCTCTTGTACCTCTTCAACAACCTTCGACTGTCTCTTTTGGGGTGTTGTCGTCGTGGCATTGTGAGAGCGTTCTCTCAGCGCATTGTCGGGTATGTCTCGTCTTCTTGTGCTCTTCTTCGGCGTCTCGACCGGTTGCTTATTTGCCTCGGGAAACCTGAGGGCATTGAACTGCTTGTATTTGGCAGCGATGGCTGCATTGCCCTTGATGTCCTCGCGTGTCGGTTTGCGGCCACCGTTCTCGACTTGGAAATTCTTTTCCCAGGATTTCAACTCGCTGCGGAGGTTGCTAAGCTCTGCCTCCATGGTGCACGCAAATTTGGCTGGTATTCGACGTTCGGGCGGGGTGTCGTGGCAATGTTGAGTCGCGATGAACAATTCGGTCGAAACGCGCGCGTGGGAGTGACGCGCAAAGTGCCAAAGCCCGACGCGCGATCGCGGGGCGCGACGCTGTTGCCGCTACCGACTTCCGTAGACCGAAGTCAATGCAATGCGATCTTCACTGCACCTTCGACACCGCATACAGAGTTTTGCGCGTTCAGACGTCTCGAGCGGCTGTAATCTTGCTTAAACACATGTGCTCATGCATGAGAGACCTCCCGGAATAAGTATGCCGGTACAATTGACTTCTATACTCCGTTGACCGCACATTTCTCTTTCCTGCCGGTATGTTGCCCCACTGCAGGATAGAGTTTCATTGCATCTGACAGCGACGACGATACAAAGGCTTCTATCGATGATGGGAGATCTAAGGGGCGATGGCTCAAAATTTGTTTCTCTCGGGGGCATATGGCTCGACGACATTTGTTCACCCGGAAAAGAGACAATCACAGATGTGCCTGGCGGATCGGTTGCATTCGGTAAGGTGCATGGCTCGATGCTTTCCGAAAGCCCCTGCAACTTCGCTAACAAGCCTGTGATGATAGCGACTTTTGGGGCTCTTCTCTTCTCCCAACAGCCGCAAGAGGTTGGGTTGGTCGTCAAAGCCGGGTATGACTTTCCCACAGCTCTTGAGGAGACATTTCGTCAGTGGGACGTGGATCTCCACATACTCCGCCAACAAGGGCAACCTTCGTCTAGAGGGAGAGTCCTTTATGGGCAAAATGCATCACAGCGGACGTACCAGCGAGTGACGCAGCCAATGCCGTCGACACCCGAAGATCTGGATTCGACAAATCTGATATCAGCATCGTGTTTCCACTTCTTCGACGTCCCCTCTACGATCTCTGATCAAATTCAACAAATCACAGATTTACGCTTACAACGAGGGATCGAGGATCGTCCGGTCTACGTCTGGGAGCCACAAGCAAAATCTTGCTCTCCCGAGACATTCGAGAACCATAAGGCTATGGTCAAAGAAGTTGACATTTTCTCTCCCAATCACGCTGAGCTTGCCTTGTTTTTCCCTCAATCGAATGACGGCACACCGAATCTCGATAGGACGACTGTCGAGCGGCAAGCTCGTGCATTCCTACCAAAGGCAGACTCCGAAGGCTTGTCCAGGCCTCTGTGTATCCTGATACGCTGTGCCGAGCATGGATGCTTCGTTCTCTCATCTTCCCCCAATGTACAGCGAAGCGCCTGGCTGCCACCGTACCACGGCTCAGAATCCAGCAGCGTGATTGATCCGACAGGCGCAGGGAATGCTTTCCTAGGTGGCGCAGCAATGGGCTACCTCAAGCGTGGGGATTTCATCAAGGCAGCAGCCTACGGCAGCGTGGCAGCCAGCTTTGCAGTCCAAGTCGTCGGCCTTCCCGATATCCGGCGATGTAACAGCTATTCTCGGCTGGAAGAGTACGTGGGACGACTTGAGCTGCCCGTCACAGGGCTGATCTCCCGATCCTGAAAGTAGTGCGCACGGTGCTTCATAGGCAGCTATTATCTACTTATGCCCACGTTCGGGAGAGCTGCTGTCAGCGTCCACGTGTGCTGTGCTACCCCCGGCATCACCGGTCAGCCAGGGTGTTCGCGTTGCGCCTGACCCTGAGCCTTGTGCTAAGTGCTTAGCATTCCATCCATGCAGGTTGCCACCTATGGCGCTCATGCGAACACCTGGGCATTAGGCTTCACTGGTCTCCATGGTCCATGCAAGGTGACGAACGCCTTCTGGTTGTTGGTTTGACAGCAGGATGAGCGGCTCTGCCTCCGAGCCACGACGCGCTCACTCGCAAATCGATGTCATCGTCACCCTCGGCCTCGCAGCCGGAGGTCGGTCCGCGTCTTCACGGCCCTCAAGCCTCAGGGTCATCGGGTAGGCCTGCCATCGCGCCGATCGCTTGTCTATCAGGGAGAGCCCGAAGACGTCAAGCACTAACCGAAGCGTGGAACGTTCCGACCGTGACGAACGCAGTGTCAGCACCTCGAATAAACCCCCGACACCCACCTCGGCAAGCCGCGTCTCACACCGCCCCTCGGCACCGGTCACGAGCGCCGACCCCAAACCACTCTCTCGCGCACATCGCCATGCGACCGCGGGCGAGAAATGCCATCGGCGCCGGAGTTTCGCGGCGGAGAAGGCGCGGCGATCGAGTGCGTCAGGCAGCAGGTACATGTAAGTACGTCCCCTCTGGCGTGGGCGCCGCCCACGGTACATGTACGAAGTTCAATGTACTGCACTGCGCGCACAGCCAGCAGGCGCAGCAGGCAATGCGTCTAAGCGAAATGCAAGGCCAGGCGACGGGCGATTCTGCCGCGCGTGCGCTGGTTCAAGCGAGGGGGGTTCGTTTCGGGTTGGGTGCATGGCGCTATCCCGCGTTTTGGCTGTTCTCCGCACTTTTTGGTGATATCGGCTGAGGGTGTGATTTGAGACTCGAGGGTGCAAGGGTTCGTGATGATGTGTGCAAGGGGGGGGCTTTGTGGCTTGGGGAGGTTGATTGGGTCGATCTTATTAATACTCCTGGTTGTAATCTGTGGTTAAGGCATGTTCTTGATGTCTGGAGCTGTGGTTTCAAAATCTGCAGAACAGTAGGCGGTGAAGAGATATGGGGTGACGCACTGGATACCTATCCATGGTTCTTGCTGCCTTTTCGATGGTTTGGGAGAAAGTGGACATGGATGGTCGATCAGGACATTGGTGTACCTGTACGACGCATGAGAGATAATGCACGAGCCCATCATTATCACACTTCGCCGTGGACAGCTCCTCCTAAGCAACAATAGTCAGCAGCTCTTGAGGTATCCTGACATTCGAGCAAGACCTCGAACAGGAAGAGTCCGCTGCTATCATGAGGCAACCGTTCCGTCCTGCTGACAGACGGAATCTTCCTTCCTCGACCGTCGCGCTTCCTCCCGATTTAGGCCAAGTCACGGCTCTTTAGGCCCTTAAGCCGAACGAAGAGGCGCTGCATCCTGCACTGATCGTCCGTACATAATCCCGGCGCCGCTAGATCTTGCATCGAACCCTCTCTCCGTCGTACGCCGATCCACCCATTGACCGTCGCACCGCTCTGAGCGGAAGGCACGAGCTGTGACAACTTGCAGCATGGACGGTGTGTTGTGCCCACCGTCCACCCGCCCACCCACCCACCTGCTCCTCACCCGCCCGCGTCGACGCGCAACTATTGTTGTACGGGCATGATTCACCGCCTGGCATGTGACGGGGCGGCTGATGCAAGATGTGCCGGTGTGCGCCGCCGTTCGGGCTCTGGCTTGCGGAGGACGCGATTCAGTCAGACGGCGAACGTGGGCCTATATCGATCGCGGTGGGTCGGGCAGGTCGTCTGGCCTTCTAGACTTTTTCACGTCGTGCCCTCCTCGGACGCCACCGCCTCTTCCGTGGTCTGGCCATGGCGTGCATGAATGCCCACCTCCAAGCTGCCGGGAGTGGCAGGGTGTGGGGTCGGCGAATGCATACTGCTGTTCTTCACGGCACCACCGCGGCAGCGTCTTGGTCTTCGCGGTCTGCTGTCTCCGCTCCGCGAGCGCGACAGCTTCATTGGGCGGGCTTCTGCGGGACCTGCGCGCGCAGGCGTGCTGGCCGTGGCGCGGGTCGAGTTGCCAGCCAGCCACGCAGCGTCAGGTAGACGAGCGAGCATATTCATGCTACGGCTGCATAGACGAGCGCTGCCCGAGATCCGACGCACAGGGCGGGACGAGGGCGTGTAGCGTGGGGGTTGTCGTGTCTGTGAGGGCGTGCGAGGCGTCCGCGGCGTCGTCGCTCGCGGGATGCGATGCCACTACCAATACTTTACCTCACTTAGGAGTGCCACCCCGCCGCTGGAGTGCGCAATTGCCGGTGGGCGCGGGCAGGGATGGGCTGCCAGGGTCCGTCTCGCGCTCGTCGACGGCCTGGCGAGGCAGGTAGACTACCCACCGGCCTTAGGTACAAGTCGTCGTGGGCGGCGCACGACGGGCAGATGGTGTGCATGTCGCGTACGTGTTGGGCCTCTCTCCAAACGGTCACGCAGCCGGGTGGTCTTCGGGCACGCCTCTGCTTGCTCTTCTGGTGCGCGCGACTCCCAGCCTGCAGTCTCGCCCGGCCAATCCTGCTCCGCGCTGCCTCTCGCGCCCTCGCAGCCCTCCACGCCCGTGACTCGCCCCCCTGCGCAGCTCCAGTACACTCGCATGAGGCTAAAGGCTCCAATCAACTCGCTGGCCCCGGCGGCCTCCTGCTCGCCTCCACGCCCGGCTGCTGAAGAGCGGCACGCAGCGCCTGTTCTCCACTCCTCTGCGGCCGCTGGTCGACGCTGGCCCTGCAGAGGGCGCCGTGCCCTACCCTGCTCCCTTCGCACTAGGATCGCGTTGAACCTTCCTTCCCTGTGACGCCGTTCTTGGGCCGCTCACTCCAACCTGATCGTCCAGAGCTCGACGTACTAGTAGCGCGCGATAGCCTTTCGATGCTGTCGTCAGCTGCCTGCGTCCTCGAGCCCGGTCACCCTTCGCTGCTGGAGCGCGCATGAGCCGACCGCCGCGGCAGCCCGACTCCTTCCCTTGATACATACAGTATATGTCTGTGTCCTCAGCTTTTCAATGGTCGTCGCGGTCTGGTCAGGGTTGCACGATCCGCGCCGCCGCGAGCGTTGAACAGCACAAAGCTTGCGAGGAAACTCCCCGAACCGCGGCCTCCCGTACCGGACATCGGATGCCTGCCTGTCGAACCCTGCTGGACATGGACCCTTCCTCGCCCACGGAAAGCGAATTCACGGACCACCGGTCGGCGAACTACATCTCAAGCTCACAGTGGTCGTCGGCCGGGTCGAGCTCTAGCCCGGAGCATGCGGACTCGGTGATCACGCCAGAAAGTGACGACTGCTCGGAACACACGATCGGGCCTAAGATAGAGGAATTGGATGACAACGAAGGGCTCAGCGAGTTGTCGAGCATAGAGGAGGCGAAGCCGATCTCCAGGAACAGCGCCGTGCTGCCTCCCGCACGTAAGCGTGGACGACCCAGGAAGCATCCGATTGCTGAGCCACGGAAGACGGCACATACAAGGTCAAAGACCGGTTGCGCGACGTGTCGGCGGCGGAAGAAGCGCTGTGACGAGAGAAAGCCTACTTGCCTAGCGTGTGAGAAGAACAATGTCGTCTGCGAAGGCTACGAGCCCAAGCAGCAATGGCGAGGTGGCAAAGAAAAGGCACTGACTGTTCGCGCCAACCACATCCCTCCGGACCTCCCACTTCTGGTGCCCGGTGTTGACGGCGCGGTTGATCAGTTGTTCTTCCAGCATTTCACTTGCAACGTCAGCAAGGTGCTATCCGTGAACGACTATCAAAATCCATTTTTAGAGCACATCGTCCCTATGTCGATGTCACATCCTGGACTCATGCACAGCCTTCTTTCATTGTCAGGCAGCTGCCTCGTGGCGAAGGCACCCACTTCGAATTGGGAGTGGGAGCAACGTCAAGTCCACCACAGCGGCAAAGCGATGGGTCTCCTGTCTCAAGACTTGCAGGAAGCCCATAACCACAGTCCAAACCAAAGCGCCATAGTCAGCGACCCTTCCATAGCGCAGACTCTCATCCTCTGTCTCGAGACTGTCTGTTCTGGCGACCGCACAGGCCTCTACAGAGTACACCTCAACGCCCTGAAGACCATGCTCACACAACGCCAACGCCGCTTCCCCAACGAGCAGCTCCGGCAATTCATCCTCGAATTCCTCCTCTACCATGATTACAGCGCCAGCATCACCGCCTCCAACTACCCTCTCGACCAACGCTCCATAGATCTCATGGCCGACTTCCACCTCCCCGAATACATGCTTGCCAACACCACCAACCCCATCCCCAAGCCAACCCCGCAGAATCCCACCGCCTCCTCCCTGCTCGGCGTCCTCGACGGCCTCTTCGGCTTCATATCCCGCATCCGCGCACTCCGCGACAAAATCCGCGCCCGCCGCGCCCTCTCCCTCGCCGCGCGCTGGGACGAAGCGATCATGAACGACGCCTTCGCCATCGACGCCGCGCTGCGCGCCTGGGCCTGCCCGCACCCGCCGGACTCGCCCCGCTACGCCGCCTCCCTGCTCTACCGCCAGTGCGCCTGGATCTACCTGCACCGCAGCATCCAGCTGTCGCGGCCGTCGCCGGCCTTCCGGCAGGCGGTCGACGAAGGGCTCGCGTACCTGCGCCTGCTGCCGGACTCGGAGGACGGCTCGACGCAGAGCATCCTGCTCATGCCGCTGTTCCTGCTGGGGTGCGCGGCGTTCGAGCAGGACCAGAGGCCGGAGATCAGCGCTGCGTTCGAGCGGCTGCAGGCGTGGAGCGGGCTGGGAAACATCGGGTACGCGCGGGAGATCGTGGAGCAGGTGTGGGCGATGATGGACGAGGGGCGGGAGGAGGAGACGTGGGATTGGGAGGGGATCATCGCGGGGAGGGGTTGGGACTTCTTGATCACTTGAGGTTGGGAGGGTTATGAGGAGCCGGGTTCAGGTTTGGCTGGGTTTGTTTCGGCTTTTACGGATTTCGACCTTCCTTGCGCACCACAGACGCAAGAGGGGCAGGGTGGGAGGAAGGGCTCTTTCTCGCCCTGCTTTGCTTGCATTTCGTCGTGGTTGGCGGCAGCGGAGGATGCGCGTGGCATTTTGGCTTTGCTTTGAGGCTTTTTCTTTTTCTTTTTTTTTTCTCTTTGTCCGCAATGGCATCTAATGGGGTGTAGAAGAAGAGAAGCATGGGCCAGATAGATGGCCGAAAAAAGAGCTTGGATGTAATGGAAAGGGTGGGTGGATCTTCGTTCTGTTGATTAAGCGTATACATACAAGTCGGGGGACGGGGAGGTGGTGTGTATAGCGCGGCATGAGTGACACGAAAAATACGAAAGCGCATTTGATCTCTTGACAAAGCTTAGTTTGCATCGCTTCTTATTAGAGGGTTCTATATGACTTTTCATCAGTTCGCCATCAACGACAACCCATGAAGTGAGGTCGAGAAGCGTGCCGCAGCGTGGGAACCGCTCGCATGCAGGCATGTTTCCTGTTCCTGCGCTTCGGAGAGATGATGATGATGACTGTGCGACGCGTGCAGCGATGGCTTTCAGGGCTCTGGGGGTTTGTGCAATCTATCGTTGTAGTGGTACTGCATGCTGACTGCAGTGAAGAGGTGGAAGGATGGGAGGTGTCTCTGAGAGCACATTGGCTGCGTGGAGGCCTCAGGCGGGGAGCGAGAGGCAAGGCAGACTTGCAGCGCAGGAAGCAGTTCGCAGCTGTGCTTGCCGCCTGGTGACTCGGTCTGGGCTCGTGGCCTCGAGCTGCGTCCGCATGATGGGTGGATGAGAGAGGTGCAGGTGCTTACAACAAGGGAGTATCGACATCGACATCGACATCGACATCGACTTATCTCCCTACACAAACAATCATAATCCCCTCACTTCAACCTCACTCTTCCCTCCCTGCCCTACCGCAGCAGACTTCAGCACGGCCCTGCCGCTCGCCGCAGGCTTGGCCCGTCATCCCTCTCCACTCTCCGCCCGCCGCCAGCCACATCCCACAGGCGGCCTGGGGCAGCTGTCGTCACCGGTTCACCAGTCACGCCAGGCCAGGCCAGTTACACCCGCGACTGTCAGCCTCCAGCCTCTGTTCTACCTCCCGGCTCGCGCCTCTCCGTACCCTCCTCCGACCGCACCTCACCCGCAACGAAACATCCAGGGACCCTTCAACCCTGTGTCGCTCAGCGCTGCGGCCTGACCGTCACTGATGACTGCGAGCGAACAACATCGACCCACTTCTCAGCTGCCGCCAGCCCACTACGACTTCATCGCGCGACCGACGGACCCCGCCAACTGCCCGGCCACCGCCGCACCAACGACGCAAGGCAACCACATCGCCCACTAACGCACCGTCGTCTCAGCCTGCTGCGCGACACACTCCCGCGACATCACACCGCCAGCATCGCTGTCCTGCGACCGAACTCGCCCTCGACAGCTCCACTTGCTCCAAGCGCCGGGCTGTCACATCCTATTCCTCCCGCTTTCAGCTTGAGACGCCGCCGCCACCATGTCTGTACGAGGCGAGCGCGTCATCTACCGTGAGCGCGACCGCAGCCGCGAGACCGACCGAGACCCCGACAGACGCTCCTACACCACCGTCAAGCGCTACCAAGTCCCCGATCGCAACTGGGGCGAGGAAGACAAGGTCGACTACGACAAGATTATTGTCAAGCGCGAGCGCCGCGACGACCCTCCGCCCAAGCCCCGCACCGAGATCGATTTCCGCGTCACGGAGCGCGACCGCCGCGACGATGACTGGCACGTTACCGAGCGCGTGACGGAGCGGGAGCCGCCCAGGCGCGAGATCCCCTACCGCGTGCTCGAGCGCGACCACAACCACGGCAGCCGCAGCAACTTCTACTTTTCCGAAAGAGACAGAGAGACCGTTCGTGCACCCTCCCCACCAACCCAAGACAGAATCCGCGAGTTCAGATTCGAGCGCGAGCGGTCTTTTTCACCACCCCACCACCATCACCATCATCACCATGAGGATCGAGGTCCTGAAATCGAAAGGTATAGGAAGGAAACTGAATATTACCAGGCGCCGGCGCCGCAGCCCATTATCATTCGAGAGTCAGCCCCGCAAGCCCCGATCATCATAAGAGAAGAGCGCCGCGAGCCCCAGCAGATCATCATCCGACGCGACGAACCACACTACGACTTTGTCGAGAAAGAAGAAGTACGTGACGAGCGACAGTCGCTTGTGCGCAGAGAAGAGCCGCCGGCACCTGTTCCCGTCCCCGTCCCGGCTCCGGCACCGGCGCCTTCCGTCAAGCCTCAGGACGAAGACTACTTCTACGAACGCCGAATCCGCGAAGTGGACCGCGGCCGCCACCGCGAGGATGAGATTCGGCCCAAGGACAGCGCCTCCCAGTATGGAAGTGACGACAGCTACGAGTACGTCCGCCGCGAGCGCATAGTCGAAGGCGACAGCCGAGAAACCTCCCGCCACCGCCGTCGCGATCTGGCTGGTGGTGCCCTTGCTGGTATTGCTGGTGCTCAGATTCTGCGCAGCCACAGGAAGAGTCAGGGCAGAGACCCCGGTGGCCGCGGCCGCTCACTCGTTGGTGGTGCAGCTGTCGGAGCCTTGGGCGCTGAAGCCGTCCGCCGCGCAAAGAGCTGGCGCCGTGGCTCTGGGAGCAGGTCGCTTTCCTGGTCCCGTTCTCGTTCGCGTAGCGGCTCTCGTGAACCAAGGCGCAGGCGCAGACATCACCACCGTTCGAAATCCCGCTCGAAATCTCGCGCTAAGCAGCTGGGAGGGCTCGCTGCTGTCGCTGCTGTCGGTGCACTTGCTGGTTACGCTTTGAAAAACCGCGGAAAGAACAACGAGACTGTCATCATCAACGATCGCCCGCGCCGCTCCCGTTCCAGGCGCCGCAGAGGAAGTGTCGACACTGCCACTACTGGCTACTTCAGCGACGATGGAACCAGGAGGAGCGAGAGCAAGCATAGAGATCCGGAACATCGCAACAGGCGTATCGCACAAGCTGGACTCGCCTCCGCGGCGGCAGCTGGTATCTGGGAACGTGTCCGCTCCAAGAGCCGCGGCGGCAAATCGCGCTCGCGCAGCAAGAGCAGAATCCGTCAAGGTGTGCCCATCGCAGCCGCTGGCCTCGGCGGCGCGGCACTCGCTGGGCTGTACGAGAAGACCAAGGCCGGCAAGGAGGCGAAGAAGCAAGCCATCATCGATGACGAGCTTAGCAGAGGTAGGCGCCCATCGCGCAGTCGTTCGCGAAGTAGGTCCGTCCCTGCTCCTTACCCTGTCAATGGCAGACGAGGTGTTGATGAAGACCCTATGATAGCTTATGGCGGCGATCCTATCTATCCTGACCGCGGCGGCCGCGGTTACTACAGCGACGAGGAGCCGGGTATGTATCGAAGGCGCCACAGGGGAAGCTCTAGCGGCAGCAGCCCCGACACCAGACGTCGCAGCAGGAGCAGAAGTAAGAGCAGAAAACGGCAGTTGGCCGGAGCGGGACTGGCAGCTGGCGCAGCTGGCGCGGCCGGGTACGCTTACAACAAGCACAAAGAGCGCGGCCGTTCTGCGAGCCGGGAACGACGTAAGTCCAGATATATCTTGAATGCGCACGAGAACATGTGACTGACTTTTATAGGCCACGACGACGATTACAGCGAGCCATATACCCCTGATGAGTACGCGCCACCTCACGACTCCGTCGGCTATGACCAGCCACAAGCAGCCTACCCAGGCGGCAACTATTTCCCTCCTCCGCCCACCGACCCTGGATACAATCACCCTGCCGATCCTTATCCTCAGCAAGAAGGCAACTACAACCCCTACCCGGCATACAACCCCGCCGACTACCCTCCTGAAAGTTCGCACACGCCTTACGAGCAGACGCGCGGTGCATACGGCGATAGCGACGCCACGCTCGGCGCGCCGTACCCGAACGACACCTTCGCAGGCGATCCACGTTACGCAGCACCAAATGATGCCTCGGCGGCGCGTGGGCGTGACGACAGCAGAGACCGAGACGGGCATCGCGGCAGGGATCCCGGAAATGTGAGTGGCAATGACCCTAGTACTACAACCAGCGTTCCGCGCGAAGACCGTGAGAGCAGCAGCGTGGATGAGGATCGCGAGACGCGTCGAGATGCGGGTACGTCGGGGCCTAAGGCTTTGATCTGAACCGACTTGAGCATTATGTTATTTTTCCGACGGGACACTTGGCTGACATTCTCCTTTCTTCCGTCTAGATGGTGTAGAATCCCACTCCCAACCCCCTCCGCGTGCCCGCTCCAACAGCCGAGTCCGCTTCGACCTAGGCTCCAACGTCGAGTTCGAAGACCGCCGCAACCGTGCCAGCCCTGACGGCCGCCGCTCCTACTCCGACTCCGAAGACACCGTGACCACGTCTCGACGCCATCATCGCCGCAACGACGACGATAACGACCGCCACTCTCGCCGCCGCCGGCGCAGCCAGCGCGATCCCCCGTCCCAGCTTTTCAACGACAAGTACGAGCGCGGCCCGCCTTCGGATTCCGGTTCCGACGGCACTGTAGAGCTGCCTGCGCGTTTTGACGAGGAGGGGAATCGGAAGCCGGAGTCTACGGGCAACGAGCTCATGGACCATATACAGGAAATGCTCGCTGGTAGGGGGCCGGCGGGGAAGCTTTTCAAAGGGATCGCAGGGGATTTCATGGACGATGGGGGACGCGAGGGGAGAAGGGGGAGTAGGAGTCGGAGGAGGAGGGAGTCCGAGTAGTGGATTCCGACGAGCTATTTTTTCCCTTTCTGATGAGCGATGCTGAGCTTTCCAGCGGAGCGAGCAACGATTTTCCTTTTCTTTTGGGGCTGGTAGAGGATTACGACTTGTTACGATCACGGCTATTAGTAAGAAAGAAGGCAAATTTCATCTCTTTGCGCACGAACAGTAATTATTTCCAGTCTCCCTACATGAAGAACAGTACCGTCAACACGTTTTTGCATTTCTCACATCTCACATCTATCCTAATCCTTCTTTCTCCCCACCCTCAAATCTCCTCCTCAAACGGCCTAACAACCAACCCCTCCTTCTCCAACACCTCCTTCACCTGCCTCACAGTCCACTCGCCGCGGTGGAACATCCCCGCGCCCAGCGCCGCGTCCACGGGCGTCTTCTCAAACACCTCCGCGAAGTGCGCCGCGTTGCCCGCGCCCGAGCTCGCGATCACGGGGATCCTCACCGCGCCCTTCACGCTGCGGATCAGCTCGAGGTCGAAGCCGGAGTTCGTGCCGTCGCGGTCGATGCAGTTCAGCAGGATCTCGCCGGCGCCCATGGCCTCGACGGCCGTCGCGAGCTGCACGACGTCCAGGTCGCGCGTCTCGCGCCCGCCCTTCGCCGTGCACGCGTACCAGCAGTGGGTCTCGCCGTTCGGGCCCGGGAAGGCGGTCTCGATGGTGGCGTGCGGCGTGTCCGAGGGCGAGGCGACGTACACGCGCTTCGGGTCGACGGAGACGACGACGGCCTGCGCGCCGTAGGCTTCGCTGATCGCCTCGATGGCCGTTTTGCCGGAGAGCGTGCGGCCGGCGGCCAGGTAGGCTTCGGCGGCGTAGCAGGCGTCGCTGCCGATGGAGACTTTGTCCGCGCCGGACTGGAAGTAGAGCGTGGCGACTTCGAGCGCGGGGACGGTGCGGTTGGTCTCCGGGTCGAAGGTGTCGCGGATGCCGCCGCCGATGGTGAGCGGCACGAAGACGGTGGCGGAGGCCTGGCGGAGGACTTCGAGCATCGGCAGGTCTTTGAGCGGCGTGTCGCGGAAGGAGGTGATGTTCAGGAAGGTGACTTCGTCGGCGCCCTGCTCGTAGTACTGCTGCGCTTTGGCGACGGGCTTGCCGAGGTTGCGCACGTCGTTCCCGCCGGAGCCGGACTTCTCGCGCACGTCGTACTGGTCGCCCTTGGTGACGACGAGGTCGCCGGCGTCGTTGGTGCGGACGTCGAGGCAGGCGATGATGCGGCGGGTCAGGCCTTGGGTCGCGGAGGCGGAGGGGGCTGGGAGGGGCGAGGTCTTGGTGCCTTCGAGGAAGGCTTTGAGGACGCGCTGGCCGGCGGCGCCGGACTTCTCGGGGTGGAATTGCGTCGCGAGGATGTTGTCTTTGGTGATGGCGCCGATGAATTCTTCGGAGCCGTATTTGGCTGTCGCCACAGTCCAGCCGTCTTTCTCGAGCTCGCCGGCGCGGTAGGGGACGGCGAAAGAGTGGACGTAGTAGTACTTGCTCTCTGGTCGGAGGCCGTATATGCTCTGTGATTTGCTCGCCTCGTCGGAAGAGGATGTGTTGGCGGAGTTCCAGCCGATGTGAGGGACGCTCTTGTCGGCGTCGTTGAATCGCTCCAAGCGGCCTGGGATCACGCCGAGACCGGGCACGTTGGGGTTCTCAGCGGAAGTCTCAAACAGTGCTTGCAATCCGACGCAGATGCCCATGAAAGGCTTGCCGGATTGGATGTGTTTCCGCACAGGCTCGACATAGCCTGCGTTTGCAAATTGTGTGAGGCAGTGGCCGAAGTGACCAACGCCGGGCAAGATGAGTTTCTACATTGTCCAAATGGCCTGTCAGCAATCAGCAATGCACCGTCTGGGATCAGAGGGCATTCGTACGTCGGCCTTGGCTACATCATCGGGTGATCGGATCCATTCTACTTCCCAGCCAAGTTTCTCAATGGCGTTGACGAGTGATCGAATATTGCCGGCGGCATAATCGAGCATGTGAATGGTAGGCATCTTTGCTATTACACCGAACGCAAAAACAAAGTATGACTACAAATACATAAATCGCCAAATAGATGAGGTTGAGTCAAAGCGTGCCGTAGACTGCCTGACTCGCGTGCGCCTTCCCAAAATTTTTGGCTGGCGTTCTTTTGGGCGATGCGGGCGCGATACGTCCCGCGCCGCGCCGCGAAAGCTTGCAGCCAAACCCGCTCTTCACTTCCGCCTCATATTGAAATCTCGTCGCGACGCCACTACATCGCGAATATCAGAAGTACCGGCAGGAAAGTCAGCAAGAATGGTCCGCCAACTCAAGCATCACGAGCAAAAGCTCCTGCGCAAGGTCGACTTTGCCAACTATGCGCAAGATGCCAACCACCGCGGCGCAGAGATTATTCGTCGTTACTCCCTCACCAACCCCAACGACTACAGCTCATACAACCGCCTCGCTGGCCAATTGCGCCACCTCGCGCACCGCATTGCTCTTCTGCCGCCTGAGTCGGCGTTTCGCCGCAAGCAGGAGGATCAATTGCTGGAAAAGCTCCACGACATGGGCTTGCTTGGCATTGGCGGTGGTGGCAAGGGCAAGCTCAGTGATGTCGAGCGCAAGATCACCGTCTCGGCTTTCTGCAGGCGTAGATTGGGTGTTGTCATGACTAGGCTGCGCATGTCTGAGCACGTCAGCACGGCCAACAAGTTCATCGAGCAAGGCCATGTGCGCGTGGGTACGGAAGTTGTGACAGACCCGGCTTTCTTGGTCACCAGGTAAGGGATTTACCCGGTTGAGATTATACTGGTGCTGTGAAGCATTTCACTGACAGTTTCCTGCAGGAACATGGAGGATTTCGTGACCTGGGTGGACTCTTCCAAGATCAAGAAGAACATCATGAAGTACCGCGATGCGATGGATGACTTCGATCTGTTGTAGTTCCACTGTATCGCTGCTATCTTTTACGTCTACTCTGCGATGGACGTTTCCACATGCCTCGCGCGTGCGCTTCCTGCAGGCCTACGGGATGTGCCGCGCTCTGTCATGTGCTCGCCAGTCGTTCCTTCCGCGTCTGTCACAGCCGACTCCCCCAGCAACGATCGTACTGCCACTACCACGATCGCTGGATCGATACCATCACTCATTGCCACAGAAGAGAGTCTTCAGACTACAGATCGTACTTAGCCACAACGGTCTCGCATCGCTATCTCCACGTCACTAGTAACGCATTGAGCTACTACCATTGTCGCCAATCTCGATCAACCGCCTCAATCTCGTCATGGCGAGCAGCAGCGACCTCTCCTCGGCTCGCAAGTGCCTATTGCCGCAACCATCTCCCGAGCCGTTGCCATTGATGGCATTTCACCGGTCGAACAACCCTCTCCACCCGCTCCTCACGCAACGTGTGGCGCCCTTCCCATATGTCCACCCGGCTACGGTGATGCCACCCACCGCAGAAGAAGCCACCTTCGCGGTGCCACCGAGAACGTCCATGGTCATGAAGGTCGTTACTGTTCGCGACTTCAACGCGGCGACATTAGTGTACGGCAACGCGGCAGCTGATAGCAGCTCGAAAACAGTGAATGTGGCTGCACATACCTCCTAATCACATGGTCTCATCGACCGTGAGAACATACCATCGCCGCCGTGGCCATCGAGGGACTTCGATGCCCAAGAGAAGCACCAGGATTGAGGAATATGGAAGCTTGGATGGCAATGCGGTTATTACATGATGAGAGAAACAAATTTACTCTCTACCAGCTCTGCTCTCCCATTCTCCTTTTCACTCATGCCTTTCTTGTCAGCTCCCTTAACATCCCAATGTCCAAAGGAAACGGCTGCCCCAGCCTATTACACACGTCAGCACCATCCCAGCCTCTCCTCTCATGCATGAAACATAAGTCAGTCAGAACAAACTCACCAAGTAGCCCTCTGACTATGATCCCTCACATCCTCGCCCGTATTCGGATGCACCAGCGCGCTCAACGGACCCCTCCACACCACCAGCCAGCTCACAAACGCGCCAAACTGCTCCGGCGTGAAAACGTTCACCTCGAACATACCAACCGGGTGCGGACCAATCGGCCGCTCGAAGAGCGAGTAGACCCGCAGCTCCGGGAACTCGCGCCGGATGCGCTCGTGCAGTTGCTTGGCGTACGTTGTTTGGGACTCGGACGTCTGCTGGAAGTAGACGTGGATGTCGAAGCCGCCGCGGGTGCCGTTGGTTATGGGAGAGGGAAACTGGGTGTAGGCGGGGGATTTGGTGGCGCTGGGTGGGTTTTTGTAAGCTTTGGCGTTGGGGCCGGATTCGTTTTTCTCGCTGAGATTTGAGGGTTAGTCTGGTTGCGCCAGCACTCGGTCCGAACTACTCACTCAGGCAGAGCGGGGAGCTTTTCGTAGCCTTCAAGAGGAGACGGGTAGGTGTAGAGGCTCGGGTCGGCCATTTTGGTGGGAAGGTGAAAGGGAAGGGACTAGATTTATAGGCAGGGGAAGGATGAAGCGTTCAAGCATTCAAGTCTTTGATTTAGACTTGATAAGAGAGTTCGAGTTCCGTTTCGAATGGTTTGTGATGATGAATGGAACGGATACTTTGATCAGATATGCGTTCATCGCGGATGTCGTGATGGAGGGATCTTGGTCAGCGGACGGAATTCGGCCGCGCACATGGCGGAAAGGTTGTTCGCTGTTCCGCTCTTACTCACCAACAGATTTCATAAGATAAACATAGAAATTGCTCACTGATATGATGCGAAAGCTAAGTGGCGTCTTGCTCTCGTTCCGCCTTGAGCGAGGTCGGCACAAGCACGGTCGCCCAAAGTGAAGTCCATCCAAGCTCACGCCGCTTCGGCCTTCTTTTCGCCGAGCCCAAACGCAACAACAAACTCTCCATCACATCCTCCGCAAAAGAGCCCCGGGAAAACGGTGGGGCTCTTTCCGGGCACCAATGAGCCTCTTATGTCCGGCATGGATATGCACCCTAAGCGAACAAAATGCCCGTCCGGGCCGATCATATACCTCGTTTGTCTGTCTCACTCCCCCGCTCATGTCGGCCATCGGTCGCGTGGCATCAGCATCTGCTGGGTATAGTTGCAGTGACCCCGACAGGCTTCGGGGAGGGGAGCGGTTCCACGAGGCGAGAAGCTGAGGATCGTTGCAGATCGTATATATTGAACGCTTTCCTGTCCTGTGAGTTCTAATTTGCGTTGATCTGTCACTCGCGCCTGTCTCCCTTTCAGACCTTATCTACTTTCATCCCAGAAGTTCCGGTCAGTCTATTTGCCCAACATGGGCTCAGTCTGGTATACCTTTGGCATCGCCTTGTTCGCTGCCATCGGAACATTCTTGTTCGGCTTCGATACCGGCATTGCTACCACTACGATAGCCCATCAGAGCTGGATAAGTTATATGGGACATCCTTCAAAGGGCCTGACTGGCGCTGTTGTCGCAGTGTATATCGCAGGAGAGGCTGTCGGCGCCTTAGTACAAACCGCAATCGGCGACCGTCTCGGCCGCATCAGATTCATGCAGCTTTGCTGCACAATTGTCACTATCGGAGTGGTCATCCAAACAGCAAGCGTCAACATCGGCATGTTCCTTGCAGGCCGTGCCATCGCCGGTGCTGCAGTCGGAGGCATGGTGTCGACTGTCCCAATCTACCTTAGCGAGATCTCCGACTCTCGCCATCGCGGTCTTATTGGTGGCATTTCCGGCTGCGGTATCTCTTTCGGCACCATGATGTCCAACTGGGTCGGCATGGCTTGCGGTTATGCGCCTTACGGCGCTCTACAGTGGCGGCTACCGCTTGGTATCCAGATTCCCTGGGGCATCATCATGTTCATTGGCCTCGCAACCTTTATGCCCAACTCACCCCGTCAACTGATTAGGCAAGGCAAGATCGAGCAAGCCCGCATGGAATATGTCCGCATCCATCGTGACTTGGCCAGCCACGAAGTACAGGAGGAATTCGCGCTCATGCGAGCTCAGATCGAGTACGAGATGATGCGCGAGATCAAGTCGATCAAGGAAGTATTCCGGCTGTACAGGCACAGAGCACTTGTGTCTATTGCCGTTCAGACTATGACGAGCTTGACGGGCGTCAATGTCATACAGTATTATCAGACAATCCTCTACAAGTCACTCGGTATCGACCAGAAGACGATTCTTGCTCTCGCCGGTGTGTACGGAACTTGCGCGTTCCTATCAAACGCCATCACGGTAAGTAGCCCGACTCCGGTAGCTCACACGATTGCGTACTGACTGTCCAAGACTAAATTCCTCACCGACCAGTGGGGCAGACGCAAGATGATCATCGCTGGCTTGTCTGGTGTTGTACTAATCGAGATCTACGCCGCCGTGATGCAGCGAGAGTTTCAGAACACGGACAACAAAGTCGGCAAAGGCTTCGCTGTTCTTGGAATCTATCTATTCGTCATCACCTACTGTGCGTATCGAGATTGCTCTGATGAACTTGAAACATGGTGGCTGACCGCATCTCAGATGGCATGCTCAACTCGACTACTTGGCTGTAAGCTTGCGCCGAGATCACAACAGAGACCAAGACCTCCAATACTGACTTGCGTTTCCTAGTTATGGCGCCGAGGTCCTCCCCATGTCGCTCCGCTCAAAAGTCATGGGCCTTGCAGCTGCATCTCACTTCATCGTCAACGTTGGCATCACCGAAGCTGGCCCAACGGCCTTTGCGAACATTGGCGAGGTGAGTACCGAACACCACAGCCTATCTTAAATGCAAACACTTGCTGATATTGCAGAATTACTACTATGTCTTCGTCGCATGCGCCTTCTTCTTCCTGGTTCTGGCCTACTTCTACTTCCCGTGAGTCCATCAATGCCCCAACCCTAACCCTGGTTACCCCACTGGCGATCTCGGCTTTATGCCAAATGCACAAGCACGCGGACGCAGACTGACAGCAACGCAGGGAGACGAGACACAAAACTCTTGAGGAGATTGCCGCCGCTTTCGGCGACAGAGTTGTCGAGGTTGGCGAACAGGATGTCGAAGCAGAGGGAAGTGTGCTGGAGGAGAAGGCTGGGTCACGACACTTTGAGACAAAGGAGGACGTTTGAAGAGAAGACAGCATGGCCTTATGATATGACTGCACTTCGTGTCTGAGTGCTAAGAGTATAGTGTATCTGGTCATTGGTTTGCCCTAGATACGCCAGGAGAATAGTGCGACCAGGTCCAGCCTAGTGACAGAGACAAACTATCACAGTACCCAAGCAAACTCATCATAGCTGTACTTGTACGCCCGGTACTGTAGCGCGTATACCAAAAGATCGACCGGTGGTCAGAGACAGCAAGTCTTCACAGTGAGCATCGACCTTTTCCTTGACACAAGGGGAGGAGGACCCGGAAGATTCGTCCTTTGAAGTGGCCCTTGAATGGTCCCATGCTCAACTGGGTGTTTTGTTCGCTTTTGGGTCTGCCGAGGTTGCTGACGCCACGTCTCAGCATTTTCTGTCTTGTTGTCCAACTTGTTCCCACTGCCCTTTATCGGCGATGGCATTTTTTGGCATGGTATATATAGCCCACCCTACGAGACGACTCAGTCATCAGTCCTTTCGGCATTTGAAACATGAATTGGAACTTACATTCACATTTTGCTGTTTTACCACCGCCCCGTATGGTGGCACTGATACTGCCGTTCTCATCATCGCCTGTGCCATCAGTCAATATCATCAAGTCGCAATAAAATAGGTTGGAGGATGGCGGCAGCTGGGCTCACACGGGCTTAGTATCTGATCTTTCAAAATAGCCTCGCACTGCGTATCGAAACCTTTGCGAAACTTGTGTGAATAGTCGGCGCACTCCTCTCTAGTCTGACTGATTTCGAGCCCGATGTAGACGCCGCTTGAGTTGAGGCTCCGAGGAAGACTTGTTGCCCAGAGGCCACCTTTGTCAGCGGCGTGGTAAGGTCCAGTCCTATTGACCACAGTTTCTTCTGTAAAGTTGCAGAATTTTTGAATAGCGTCTTCTGCGAAACACCGTGGGATCGAAGTACTGACATCAGATGTGTTACCAGCACGTACTTGGATACCGCAATAAAGTGAGCATGGCTCCCCACTCCCCGCGCGTATCTCAATATCAGCATCTATGTACTGATCCGAGTTCTTGAGTCCTTTTTCGATCAGGGTTCTAATCTCAGATGGGGGTGTATTGGAGGGGGTCTGAGCAGTGACGGTTGAAGCGACGTTTTGAATACTTCCAGTCGCCATTGTAGTGCTAATATTTGCCGCAGAGCTCCTGCCATTACTGGAGTAAGCTGTCGCAGGATAGGATGTAAATTTACTGGTGAGGTTTGTCATAGCCGCGTATCCTGTAGAGCTTGCGCTGGTCGCCGGTGATACGATAGAGCTACCCAGCGCGCTGCTGGCACCGGCTGCTAAGGTCAAGGGTGTTTGGAATCCAGGAATTGTCGTCGCTGTCACAGATAGATTGGTTGGAGGTGGGGACGTCTGGGCTGATGGAATAGTACTGATAGCCATTGTCGTGTACAAAGTGGACGCGAGCTCCACCGTCGGTGGCGGGGGCTTCGCCTGAGCTGACGTCGGGTTGGTAGCTTTCGTCGTGGACAAAGAGTACGCAGGCGCCGTGTTAGACGGGAGCAGACTGCTGCTAGCCACATGACTGTCTTTTGCCAAATCAAAAGAGGCATCAGGAGCTTGGACACAGGTACAAGTGGTTGTTATGGAGACCGTACTGCCAACAGGTGATGATGTAGCCTTGTCCTGAGGAGAAGCATAGCACAGCACTGCCGAGAAAATGCAAAGAAGGATGTAAAGATCCATAGCGGACGGCATGCTGTACTTCAGCCGCAGTGTCCGCAAGTTTCAGCGAGAGCCAGGACTGATATGGAGTGAGTCGGACACGGCCCGCCGTGTTGTGACGTGGAAAGGGTGAGGCTGTAATATGATATTGCTGTAGTGGTATATCGTTGTTACGAGATGTAGCAGGAGCCGGGAGTAAGATGAAGAAGAAGGTGGAGAGATGGGATGGAGAGGGAAAGGATGAAAGCCGTGGGAGAGAGGGTACTTATGCCCGCTCGTTCCATCTCTCTGCGTTGTACGTGATGGATTGTACGTACAACACATCTGGCACGTCGCTCGGGAGACAGCGCACGTCAAGACCAACGCACCATGAATGCTTGTGATTATCTGATGAACATGTGGAATGCACGTTGAAGCCCGAGGAGGATCTTGACCGCTTGGTGGAGCCTGGTACCGACGGTGTTCATGAGCTCAGCATGGCTGTCTCATGGAATACGGCTTCGAACGGAAAGAATGATGTTTGGTGTGCCCCGTGTGATATAGCTTATTTGTTTAGGACCAAGATGCATCAAAAAGCCACCATGCCCCAGCATTGATGTAGAGGCTTTCTGGAACAATCTGATATTTCCTTTAAGACCAGGCCTCATCGGCAATTCGCACATCAGCAAAAGATTGTGAAGGAAGCAGACCACGCTTGCGAGTGATGTGAGCCGCTTCGACGGAAGTCACGAGGTGCAGGAACCACGTCGGAGACCCCGCTAGCTCTGAAGGACCAGTGCCCTTCGTCGTCCGCTGTTCCGCAAGACGTCGACAGGTAAGAGGAACTAGGCCATGTGCGAAGGGGATGGCTTTTGCAAAGCAATGATGAGATCTTTAGGAAGGTTCCATATGGACAGATCAGACGTCGAGGGATTTCGCGCGACAGGCTACTTTGAAGAGCGAGGTCTAGCAGACAGCGGCTTGAGCGAGAGTAGGGTATGATAGAGCAGCAATAAGACCGGTGAATCATCCCGGCCACTGCAAAGTGACATCTCAGGTAAACCATTAGCTATGAGCAGTCTCTCGTGCCGATACTAGAGGCAAAGCATCATTCTGTACTAGGGAATGAGATGACAACCTGCGCCGTGGCGACGGCGCCAGCGAATTGCGAAGCCCTTTGTACGTTTGACAGGAATTAGCGGTGCAATCATCTCGACTAAATACCGTTGCACTACTAGAGCATGTTGGACCCATCCGAGCGCAGAGACAAGCTTCTACGCCACACGAAGTTGTGCCTTGGGTGGAAGCGAAGGGCGAGCGGGATTTATTCGGAATCGACCGATTGAATTGACAAGGTCTTGATGAGTAGGATGACGGGCTTCCAGAGGCGATGAGACACGTCCAAAAGGAGTAGCTCCGATGGCTCGTAGTGCTTGGGGGTGGCAGATGCAGAAGGGAGACGTTCGACGTTGTCAGCACAAGGGCGCTTGGCAAGCTTGCCGTGTCGCATTGGGGAGGCACTTGGGATTCCCATACCGCACTACTCGCTTCAACTTCTTGAAAAGATGACGAAAGACCGCTTTTTAACCACAAACACTTGAACATGGCAAGAAGCCGAAGAAAGCAGCTTTGATAGAAAAGTCAAGGATGATTGCTAGCCAAAGAGCTTCCGATGCCACGACCTTCGGGTAAACGGTTGCGTGAAGCTCCACTCGCAGCCCCTGGTCGGCATTGTGTCTTAATTTTAACGATCCCGTTTGCATCGCTCGGGAACTATATGCCGTGCCCTCAAGTACCCGTGCGAAGAGATACCTGAAGGCATCAAAACTCAATTTCCGACCCGTCTACCGTTCTGTCGGGTCTCCCGCCTCTGCAACTTGGTATTCCCTTTCGTCAAGCTGGGAGACGACCTTCTCAAAGCCTATGGTACCCGCAATGGTGTACTCTGCTTGATGGAGAGCCAGAGAAGATTGTTGCTAATGGCAGCTCATTCAATAGTACCGATACTGTCGCCAGGAGGAGACTCGGGAAGATATGATTCAATTGCCACGCGAGTCGAGTGCAGGACATGCAGGTGCGAAGCCGTTGGGCGAACGTCTATACGAGAGTCTCTTATACGTGGCGTGACGTTACGTCTCATTGAAAGAACATCACCACTCCCTTAGCAGCCGCTACTGGTACTGGAAGCAGGAACGCCTCTACTGCGAATCTGGACACCGCAATCCCAATACTATCTCACCAAAAGCATGCTTGTTTCGCAGCTCCACTGTCAAAAATGCATATAAGCCGCTTCAAACAACACCACTATGGTCTTTTTTTCAGCACAGCAGTCACTCAGTCTCTCATTTCAACAACAGTCACTCATTCTCAACACATTCACTCGTTCTTCACAGACTCCAACACCGAAGCCAACATGTTCTCCAAGGCCTTCGTCGCTGCTGCCCTTCTTGGCGCCGCCACTGCTGTTCCCCTCGGAGGTCTTCCTGCTCTCCAAAAGGAATCTTCCACGTCTTCTGGCCGCCAGGCAGAGAGCAGCCCGGCTTCTTCCTCTTTCGAGCAGCCCGCACCTCAAGCCGCTCAACCTGCTGGCCTGCCTACTAGCGCTCCTCATGGTGCTCCTTCTGCGCCCCCTCCTTGGGCTCAGCACGGCGAGGACAGGAAAGCTGACGTGAGTATTGACTTGAACATGCCAATTTGGCAGCAAGAACGTAGCTGACATCCTCCACAGTTCGACGACCTCTCCCCCGTTCCAGGTGCCGCCATTGAATTCACCGATGAATACAAGGATCTGTACTACCAGGGGTTCGTCACCCTTGAAGCTGGTGTTGCGGGCAGCGTCGCCGCTGGTGTGACTCCCCAGAGCGCACCCAACGTTGCCGCCTATGGCATTGGCGCTGAGCTGGTCGAAGGCCCGGCCACCATCACCGCCGACTACGCCGACAGCACCACCAAGAGCTTCGATCTCGAGAGCATGTACTTCGGCTGCGTCGTCAACACCGTCGAGTCCGTTGTTTCACCTCCGGCTGCCTGCACCGTCAAGGCCACCGCTTACGATGAGAACGACTACGCCGTTGCCGCTCAAAACTTCGAGTACAACCCCGCCGCTCTGGCTGCCCGCATGGACAGGGCCGAGTTCGGCAGTGGCTTCAGTAACATCAAGAAGGTCGAGTTCGAGACCGTCGCCACCCTCGACGAGGTCGTGTCCACCCTCTTCGACGACATCAAGTACACCATTCACAAGACCAGCCCCTTCGACGAGCTCCACCACTAAACGTTGACTGTAAAAGATCAACGCATTGGTGTTGACGAGAGAGCAAGTCAATAATGAAAGACTTCTTGCTGCATCCCAATCCTTCAGAGGAGCGGGCTATTTCGTACATTACTAAATCCATAGATCCGCATCTCTTATGTATAATGTCCTATTGATCGATTACACAACCAATATTGCTCCTACTTTTCGATTACGTTTCAGCTTCCGATAGTGTGATTCGTTAGATTGCCTAGCGATCAGCACCTCCACAGCTCCAGACGTCATGTGGAGATAGCACCAAAACCCCACTTCCGGCAACACCTGCATTTATCTCTCACCCGTTCCCTGATAAATATTGTTTGTCGTGGATTCGTCTCTGTCGAAACTGTTGATAAATCGTATACATTTATATATACTGAAAAAAGCATTCCACTTATACAAGATGGGCAACAAAAGTCAGCGACCTCACCGAGACCGTCTCCAGCTCTAATAACGAACACCCAGACTGACATTGCACGCAGAAGTCCAATGCTGCGTCTCAGTCGACATAGACGCCGTGGCAGGCTGGCTCGGCTCCTACGGCGGCCAAGATAGCACCAGCGACATCTCCCGCGGTACCGACTTCCCCCCAACAAAACCACCAAGCCCTTCCGTTTCACCGAGACTGACCCAAACAACCCTCCAGGCCTCTTCGCGGGCACGATCGGCGTGCGCCGCCTGCTGGCCATGTTCGAGCGGTACAACATCAAAACGACCTGGTTCATCCCGGGCCACTCGCTCGAGACGTTCCCGGAAGAGTGCCGCATGATCGCGGACGCGGGCCACGAAATCGGCTTGCACGGCTACAGCCACGAGAACCCGATCGCGATGACGCTCGAGCAGCAGACGGCCATCATGGACAAAGTAGCTCGTCTGTCCGCTTGACCCATAGCCCAAGACTGACCGCCGCCAGTGCTACAACCTCATCACGGACTTCCAGCACGGCAAGCCGCCGCGCGGCATCGTGGCACCGTGGTGGGAGTCGTCGCAGGAAGGCGCGGAGCTGATGCTCAAGTACGGGCTGGAGTACGACCACTCGTTCTCGCACCACGACTGCCAGTGCTACTGGCTGCGGACGGGCGACAAGTGGATCCCGATCGACTACGACAAGCACCCGGACCACTGGATGAAGCCGCTCGAGGCGGGGCCGACGACGGGGCTTTGCGAGATTCCAGCGAGCTGGTATGCGGACGACTTGCCGCCGATGATGTTTATCAAGGTGAGTCGGGCTTGTGGAAAGGGGGAATGTTGGTGGTGTGCTGACGAAAAGGGGATGCACAGAAAGCGCCCAACAGCCACGGCTGGGTGAATCCACGCGACGTGGAGGAGATGTGGATGGACCGGTTCAAGTTCTTCTACCGCGAGAACGAGGAGGGCTTCGTGTACCCCGTCACCGTGCACCCGGACGTGTGCGGGCACCCTCACGGACTGATGATGCTGGAGCGGTGAGCTGAGCGATCTCCTCTCTCTGCTGTGGTTTTGCTAATGACGGGTCCAGCCACATCGAGAATATCAACAAGTTTGAGGGCGTCGAGTGGGTGACGATGGAGCAAATCTGCGACACGTTCAAGGCGAAGAACAAGCCGCCCAAAGGCGCGCTGCTGCCCGCCGAGCCGGGTGCGATTCTGAAGGATCGGAATTTGAAGCTGAAGGTGCAGGAGTGAGATTGGATGGTATGAGTTGATAGACCGTATTGCGAGATATTTTGAGCTCTGCTGGACTTCTCAAAGTTTTGAATGTGTGCTTGAATTGCCAAAAGTTCACTGACATGGATATGGAGAGGATTGCAGAGCCTGCTTCGACTGCCACTCGTTCAGTACAAGTCTGGTTCACTGCCTGTGGTTCCCTCCAAGTAGACAGTCGTGAAATGGTTGGTGAGCGTGTCGCTGTCCACGTGAGCAGCCTCATCATACTAAGGCGGTCCACCCCAAAGTGTCTCAGAACTCGATCGTCTTACAGTGTATGCCTAATAATTTTACAAGAGCCTCTGCCTAGCCATCAGAGGATCCCAAGATGCAATCGTATCACTCATCCCCTCCACTCAATTCTTCCCTCTCCAAAATCATCCCAAACCTATCGGCCCTCCAGCCCCTGCCCATCCAACTCCTTCTGCACCTCCTGCGCCTCCCTCAAATTCTCCCCAGCCTTCTCCTGCCTCTTCACCGCCGCCTCCTTATTATGCTTCGCCCGCGCATCGATCTTGCCAACCTCATGCTTACCCCCGGGCAACACCCCCTCAGGCAATTTCTGCCCTTTACTCCCCAGCAGCGCACCCTTAGCCGGCGTCCGCTTCTTGCCCGCGCCCTTCTCCGTGCCCACCGTCTCGCCCGCGCCCGGCGCCACGCCAGCGCCCGGGTCCAGGCCCATGGCCTTCAGCTCCGCGATTGCGGAAGCAGAGCCCATGGCTGCTTCGCGGCGGAGCGTGCGGCGGTGGAGTTTGGGCAGACGCGCGGCTTTGTAGGCTGCGAGGCGCTCTGCGGGGGTCGGGATCGGGGGCCGGGCGGCAATGGGCGTGCCAAAGGGGGTCACGATGGAGGCGACGACGTGGTGAACGGCGGAGGAGACGCGCAGGCGGTGCAGGCTGACGACGTCGCCCTGCGCGAGGGAGTTGTTGGGGTCGTGGACGAGGTGGGTCGTGTGGTCGGCGAAGTACTGTTTGAATGTATGCGTTAGAATGTGCTCTCCTCCGTCCTTTGAGCGCGATCCCAGGACAAACGTACCTTTCCAATCCTCGGCTCATACCTCTGCCCCGCCACCCTGACCGAAACCGTCTTGTCCATCTTGCCCGTCCGCACAACCACGCCCACAATCTCATGGTGCTTGTGCATCTTCTCGACCGCCTCGCGCTCACGCCCCTGCAGCATCGCGGGATCGACGTGCTGCAGCAGCTGAGGCCGGACGTTGTGCGGCAGGACTCTCTTCACCAGGCGGTCGGACTTGGAGAGCGCGTAGCCGCGCTGGGCGAACGTGAGGGCGGGATCATAGGCGGGATCGGATGTGCTCGTGGGAGCCGGTGAGTCTGTGGTATCTGCGGCGGCCTCGGCCTGGGCGCGTGGTTGCGACGAGGCGTGCAGGCATCTTCTGCAGGTGTATCGCTCTGCTTGGTGGGCGATCTGGGGGCGGGAGAAGGCCCGGATGGGCAGGGAGAAGGCGCGGGCGCTCATTGTGTGGTGCGCCTCAGTGTTTTGCCGACGTTTTCGTGAATAGATATGCGAGGCGTGGTGCGGCTGCGCCAATTGCTGTTGATTCCCCCCAAAGATGTGAAGCTGGGCTTGCGATGGCCTTGGGCGGAGGTTCTGCTTCCCCTTCAGGCAGGCTCGCCGCAAAACGTTCGGCCTTGGCACGTGCTCTCCGTCCCATTACGGACTAGTGGTTTGCTGCCTCTATACCTCACTTCACATGCATTGTTGATTAAAGCCAATACTAGATTAGTCAATTGTCAGGTTCAAGAAAGTTGAAATGAAGAAAAGAGGTCAGATGATTGAGAAGAGATTCCATTGCTTTTTCCTTTCGCTCGACCAGCTACTCGCTTCCCAATCTACCCAGCCAGAGAGTATCATAGCCCCTCCCACACCAAAACGACCAAAACACACCAAAAGAAAATCCCTCTACATCCCAGTTCTGACGCTGGGGCATCGAACGCCTCGTGTTCACCTCGCTCTCCGAGTTAGAAGTACAACAAACCCGCAAAACCCAAATATCTATATGTCGAGCCGTCGGAGTCGACCAGGCGCTTCCTTGCCATGCGCTTACTGGGCGTCAACGTGCTCGGAGAAAGTAACCTTCGGCGCGTTGGTCTTGATGACCAGGCCATCGTCCTCGTCATCGGAAGAGTCATCAACCGCCGATTCACTAACCCAGCCATGTTAGTAATTTTCAACTTGCTCTAGATGAATAGAATATATATGCTGTTCTCCGCAGCTGAAGTTCGAGAATCCCTACTTAGCCACAGCACCATCGACTAAAGCCTTTTCTCTCGCGTCCCTCTTGTGGTCGTGCTTGTTGACGGGCATGTCGCCGTTCGTATTCGCGGGATCCATCAGCGACTGCTTGCGAACCTTGAGCTTCTTCTCGGCCTGCTCGGAGATGCGGGTGAGCTCGCTGACGAAGCTCTCACCCCACCAAGCACTGGTGTACTTGTTGACGTACTTTGCGAGCTTGTGATAGTTGACAGCACGCTGTTCGCTACCCATGGTCACCGAGTCGTGGATTGCATCGGCCAGCTCCTCGGTGTTCCAGGGGTTGACGATGAGGGAGCCATTGAGACTCTGTGCGGCGCCGGCGAACTCGGAAAGAATCATAACGCCGTGACGCTTCTCCTGGCAAGCGATGTACTCGTAAGAGACGAGGTTCATGCCGTCGCGCGTAGAGGAAACCAAGCAGACGTCCGAGACAGCATAAAGTGCGATGAGCTCGTCAAAGTTGACAGACTTGTGCAGGAAGTGAATAGGCGTGAACTCGATCGTGCCGAATTTGCCGTTGATACGACCCACCAGCTCGTTGACAACGGCGCGGAGATTCTGATACTCCTCGACGTCCTGACGGGAAGGCACAGCAACTTGCACAAGGACCACCCGGCCGATCCACTCGGGGTGCTCGGTGAGGAAGACTTCAAGAGCGTGCAACTTCTGAGGAACACCCTTGATGTAGTCAAGGCGGTCGACACCGACGATGATCTTGACGTTCTCAAAACGCCTCTTCAGACTCTCGACACGCTCGACGACGTTAGGCTTCTGGAGACCTTGCGAGAACTTCTCCGGGTCGATACCGATGGGGAATGCGCCGACCGTGACCAGCTTGCCTTGGAACTCAACACCGTTGGGTGTGGTGGCGAGACCGAGGATGCGGGCGCAAGATGACAAGAAGTGACGAGCATAGTCGTATGTGTGGAAGCCGATGAGATCGCAGTGAAGCACACCCTCGAGGATGGCGTTGCGGACGGGAAGAATGCGGTAAATTTCCGAGGAAGGGAAGGGCGTGTGCAGGAAGTAGCCAAATTTGACGTTCTTGCGCTTGTTCGGACCCTTGGCGAGCTCCTCGCGCAACATGGCGGGCAGCAGCATCAGGTGATAGTCATGGACCCAGACGAGGTCGTTGTCCTGAACGTCACGTGCGATCTCCTGAGCAAACAGCCTGTTGGCTTCGACATAACCCTCCCAGGCGGACTCGTCAAAGGTGATCTCACCAGGGTGGTAGTGGAAGAGGGGCCAGAGAATCGAGTTCGAGAAGCCGTTGTAGTGACGATCGCTGAGCTCCTCGTCCATGAAGATAGGCACGGCATTGTACTCGTCCAACAGCCGCTTCTTGACGTGCGCGATCTCGTTCTCAGGAGGAGCGGTGCCAGGCCAGCCGTACCACTTGAACTGGGTGTTCTTGCTAAGACCACTCAGACCGGAGACCAAGCCGCCAGAAGACATGGAGAAGTCATAGTGACCCTCATCGGAGCGCTTGATGGTGATGGGAAGACGGTTAGAGATGAGCAAGAGACGGCCCGCAGGCTGGACGGTGTCCTCGCTGGCGGTCATGATGAGGTCTGTGACATTCATGGTCAGCTGAGAGAACCGAGCTGCTCAATATTTGGCGGTGTGTAGAGTCGAGGTAGGCGAGAGTACCTAACCAGCCACGGCCGCCCTCCGAGCGAAGATCAGGCGCGCTCTTGCTCGAGGTGATGGCGAGCCTGTCATTCTGCCCGATCATGGTGGGCGAGATCGTGCGGACGTGTACAAGGGTAGAAGGGGATGTGCAGGAGGGTGGTAGGTCGAGGGTGCAGACAAAAGTATGCAACGCGGGTGTGTGTGAGATGGTGTGGGAAGGTTGCGCAGTGAAGAGAAGTTGGCAAACTCACATGTGGGCGTCGGTCAATTGGCGCGTTGCACAGCTTGCGCGCGAAGTTGGCAGGTACACTTTCACGTGCCTTCCGTGTTGTTGTTCACTCCTTCTCGTGCGGCGTTGGCCCTCGTCTCGAAAACGCGGGGCAGTACTGCGGCCGCGGTGATGTCTCGCGGGTTGTATCTCTCGTCGGGCGATGGAGTATTGGACTGCTCGAGCCACGTTGGTCCCGAGTCTTTGCTATGGAGGTGCGCCAACAAGATGAAGTATGCGAGAGTGCTGCGATACGTCGGCGGGGAGTGAGGGTGAGGCGTGCGTGCGTCTATTCGGACCGGAGCTGGGCGCTGGCAAAGCGTTGGGTGGGATGGCGCAGGACAAAAGAGCTCTTCACTAGCACACTCATACGCAATGATGGCGAGATGAGCAGCGTGGGCAATGCGACACTCTTGTGCAATCGCGGGCAGGAGCTGGTGGGCGGTGGAGGTGGTGGAAGATTCGGCGCGGTGCTTGGGGCTCGTCGCGGGTGATGCTCTGTTACGCAAGGCTTGGGCGTTTGTGACGACAGATGCGCGCCCGTGCGATAAAAATCCGGCGGCTCGAGCGCGATTGGCGAGGAGCGGTGGGCGGGTGGTGTGAGGCAGCAATGGTTTGGGTGGAGGGTGAAGGCGACTTGCTGAGAGTGAAGGCACAATACCCAAGGCATAGACATAGGCACAGACAGAGCAGCAGGTGGCAGTCTGCTCTCCACCCTGCCTCTGCGGCTCTCTCCAGCCGTTTCGCCCGCAGGTGACGTTCGGGCTCGGGCAAAAGCCAAAAGCGCCTCGCGGAGCAGGAACCGCAACCGTGCGGGGGAGGGCGAGGCTAGGAGTTCGCGTGTCGTCGCCCGCCATGCGCCTACGACCCTAGCCTGCCCTACCACACTCCTGCTGATCCAAGCTCGGGCAAGACGCGTCTTCGACTTTCACGTGTCAAGACACATTGGCCGGCGTTCTTATCGCAATGTCAGATTCGGAGCTGTCAGACGCGCCGAACGCGCTTCCTGACGACGCGACTGTCGAATCCACCCTGCGACGGATTGTTCGCGATGCGATCAGGGATGGGCAGGAGATTACGGTCAGGATCGCGCGAACACGCGCGGAGGAAGAACTCAGTCTGAACGAGGGCTTTCTGAAGGGAGACAAATGGAAGGACCGGAGCAAAGAGATCATCAATGCCGCCGTCGAAGAGCCCGAGTCGCCAGTGAAAGAGAAGTCAAAGGCCGGTCGCAAGAGGAAGTCCGAGGAGCCTGTAGAGAAGCCCAAGAAAAAGGCAAAGCAGAGCCCAGTAGTCGAGTCCGACCAGGAGGAAGAGGAGGAAGAGCCCAGAGCGAAGGCGAAGCCCAAACCAAAGCCCAAACCCAAGGCTTCCGCGCGCAAACCCCCCGTCGTCAATTCGGATGATGACGAAGACAACGAACCCGCCAACAAGCCTGCCGCAGACGACCAGGATGAAGACCAAGAAGAAGCCTCCAAACCCAACGGCCAAACCCCCGCTGCCGACGAGGACGACGAAGCCAACGACTCCGACATGTCCTCCCTAATCGACGAACCGCCCAAAAAGAAAAAGGCTCCCCGCCAGCCAAAAAAGTCCACCTCCCCCAACACCACCAGCAAACCCACCAAAAGCAAAGACCTCTCTCCCGACGACGAAGAAATCAAACGCCTCCAATCCCAGCTGCTCAAATGCGGCATCCGCAAGCTGTGGCACCGCGAGCTCGCGCCCTTCTCGACTCCCAAAGCCAAGATCTCGCACCTCAAATCCATGCTGACCGACGTCGGCATGACGGGGCGGTTCAGCGCGGAAAAAGCGCGAGCGATCAAAGAGGCGCGGGAGCTGGAGGCGGAGCTAGAGGCGGCAAGGGACTTCGAGGAGAAGTTTGGGACGGGGGGGAGGGGAAGGAGGGCGAAGAGGGAGGTGAATTTGAGGGAGGATGGAGGGAGTGGGGAGGATGATGAGGGTGGGGAGGAGAAGGTGGAGGAGGGCAGTAAGAGGCCGGGTGGGAGGTTGTTGCCGAAGGGGTTGGTGGATTTCGGGGATAGTGGAGATGATGGGAGTGATTGAGATGATCATCTCGTGATCGTTGATCAATGTGTTATCGATTACTAAAGCAAGAATCGCCTTTGCGCTCGCGGCGAGGCGCAGAGCCCCTCGCTTTTCCGAACGCCGCGCTAGCCCAAGAAACAAACCCACTGAACGCCTCGAAATCAAGAGTAGAGAGGGATCAGTCACCTCCGATGGACCGATCGTGCATCAATCTATCCGCCGCTCAACCACTTCCCCTCCCTCAAATACAATCCTCCCTATCCCATCCGCCAGGCTTGTTGTGCTCAATGCCCTTGGTCGGATGCGGCTTGTCCTCCTCCTTGTACTTGCTCACGTACGGGTTCGGATCGTTCTTCTGGTCCAAATTGCCCAGCGTGTGATTGACCTCGCGGTGCTTGCTCTCATCCGCACGGATGTACAGCAGCAAGTCGCGCATGGTGCGCTTGCCCTCAGGCATACTCCAGTACTTGACCGCGATATCCGGCGCGCTCATACTCTCCCACTCCGGCAGGCGTCCGGCGTCCAGATCCGCAATCTCGCGTGTGTACGTCAGCACCGCCTCCTCCTCGAGGTAGCCGACGAAGCGGTGGCAGGTGCGCGGCGAGAGCAGGTAGGAGACGAACATGGCGTTGAAGAAGACGCCCTGGGCGCCGAGGACCATGAGGCGCATGAAGGGGCCCGGCTCGGCCATCTTGAGGAAGGTCAGCAGGTGCATGCGCTCGTTGTACGACTCCTCGAGCAGCGTCTCGATCCAGCCGTTGTCGCGCTTCATGCGCCGCATGCTGTGCAGGTGCCGCAGCATGCCCGCCACCATGCCCGGCACGCCGGCGACTGATTCCAGGAAGATGTTGCGGATCATGTATTTGCGGGCTGTCATGCCGTATTTCTGCGCGGCGGCCGCGGGGTCCTTGCTGCTTAGCTTGGCGGCCTTGTTGTGGCTGTAGCCGGTTGCGAGGTCGAGGCCGAAGCGCAGGACGCGGACCATGGCCAGCGCGACTTTGTCGGATACTGTCTTTGCTTCGCGGTGCGCGACGACGACGGCCTTCATCTGGTCTTCGGTGTAGACTGGATGGGCCCATGCTGCGTCCGTGGTGCGGATGTGTGGCGAGTCTGGCTCGGGGAAGAACTCTTTCATTGCCTTTGGACGCGTGGTGCTGAATTGTCGTCGTGGAGCCGAGATTTGCTGCGCGTAGACAAGGCCGGGCTTGGATGCCCTTGTGGCGATGCGAGAGCCATTGATAGACTTAAGAACCGAGGCAGCGGACTGCCTGGTTAGGATCGTGTTTGCGCCGATAGCTCGGGTGCAACTCATTTGGGTGTGATGTGTTGTAGTTGGGTCGTGTGGCTCGATGCTGTGTCAGCGGTAGAATGTGAAATGTGTTTATGTAGGTAGTTGTGCGATGAGTGGATAAAGAAAACAACGCGAGACTGCGGCCGCCCTTACTTAAAGCAGCACACGGAATGATACTTGCTCAGCCGGCACGGAAGTGATAATTTCTGATTACGGTGATGACTGTGCCACGAAAAGGCGCCGCCGCCAGCTCGGTGGCACACCTCCAAACAGAGGCATCCATGTGGGAGCAATCGGCGGCACGAGGCTGACAGAGAGGTCGAGCTGAAGTCGGCGTGGCCAGCCACATCCGCCTCCGAGCCGCTGTCGCCGCAAATATCCGCTTAGTCACCATGCACATCGCAAAAGAGCTCTCTCACAGAGCAAGCGCCATGCTGCAGGAAAGTGAGCATTGTGGACGGTACCATGCATGTGCCTTCTTCAATGGGAACAGTATGCATGATTGAACTCAGAAAGACTGACCATTCCCAAGTTGAAGCTTCACTTGAGCGATCAATTGATCTCGCCAGCGCGCCACGTGACGCAAGCAGCCGGAGGCGAATACGTCCCGGAATACGGGCGACTCCGGGTTCCAAGACCGCGTCGCCGGAATATCAGCAACGCGACGAGAATGTTTCGAGCGCAGTTGGGGCTCATCTATGATCAGCAGACTAACATCGACGCACGGCAGAGCACATATGGATCAGTCCGTTGTCTGCCCTGAGCTTCTGATTTGGTGCAGTCAGTGCCTTGCCTATTCCGGTCAGCAGCGACTTCAGACGCCGTTTGAACAGACCGTGGCGCGGGCATGTTTTTGACTACTTCTGCCCGTAGCAAACGCCGTTTGAGTTCCCTCAAGCAGACATATTCTTTCTGTCTTGAGTCAAGTGTTGTATGTATCTGAGTGCTGTAGCACCCATGCTGAGCTCCACTCCGTCCGTGCCATATAACCTAAAATTGTAGTACCGAGAGATCAGCCTCGTCACTTTTTTTTGCGAACTACCTTTCGTGAAAGGCTAAGCCGAATCGGCCGCTGCAATGTCGAAGAGGGCCCTCGACACTGGCTGCTAGCCTCACCGGTCACTCTCCTCGCTTGAAGGAAGTAGTTGAAGCGAACCAATCGAGAAAGCCCAAGATCTGCTACATGTACGTCGGCAGCTATCATGCAGCAGCGTTGAGGCATATCGAGGTTGGCGTCAGATGATGAGCGAAGCCTCAAACAATACGTATAGACGGGCGTGTGCGATGTGTTGTTGTTTTTCACTCAAGACGCATCACGCTGTTCGTCTGAATTGCTATTCATTGGCGCCATAAGCCGAGATTGGGCTGGTAGCGACTGAGGAAAGAACGGAAGACATGCGAGTCTTGGTACCTCTCTGCTGAAATCAAATCGCATGGACGACGACCGGATGCAGGAGACTCTTCGCTGTCGGGTCCACGTATCGCAGCCGCCCAACGCCATCGAAAGGTCCTGGGCAATTGATGGGTTGATAGACTATATCAACCGTCATACGAATCCAGGCGTCAGAATCTGCTGTGTTATTCAGAGCATACCTAAAGATTGGGTCAAGCTCATCGCGAGAGAATTCTCGATCGAAAAAGAATTCTTCCAATATCACTTCAGGCCGGAGCCAGACCTTGCGAACATTCACCCGTGGCTTTATCCAAGCAGATCTGAAGACTACCAGCTTTGGAGGACCCTCGATGGCTTTGACACAGCAGCGGAGCACCGGACAATGCGCATTTCATATTATCGCGTCAACAAATGGTTTTGTAAGCTTCGCAATTTCTCTTGAAATACTTTTGATCTGACGAGCATGTTCAGACTTGTTCCTCGTCAGAAGCTCATCCGATCTTTCGAACACCGGTCACATGAAGGACCAAACCGTACAAAGCCGTCCATGCATGCGGATCCACTACTCTGCCAGCAAGTCAGGTGTGATACTACCAGCAAGAATGGACATCAACAGTCAGTCTTTCAGCCCTTTCGACTCTCTCAAACGAGCACTGAGCCATGGCTGGTTTCTCGACTACATGTACGCACCACCCAGAATCGGCGGCAACGAGGTACTCTCAGCGATCAGACCCCACGTCCTAGTCTACATGCTGGCAGACGTCCTCTGGTCACACAACATGCGCCACCTCGACCGAGAAGTCAAACGGATCAGCTTCAGCCACAACAAGAACCCGCAGTCCGACACCGACCGCAGACTGCACGCGCTGCGCGAAGACCTGGACTACCTCAAATCCTCCGTCCAGCAAACCCGCCGCCACGCCCCAGCGACCCTGCAAGCCTACTTCCTCAACGCCTCAGACTGGCCAGAGCGTCCTTCCACCACGCCTCTGGACTACTTATCCCAACTAGCCGACGACGCCACCGCGCTGCAGACTTTCCTAACAGACTCCCTCAATCTACTCCTCGCCTCCCTCGCGCTGCAAGGCAACGAGCGCGCGAACGTCCTCACGGTCCTCGCGGCCGTGTACGTGCCGCTGTCATTCGTGGCGAGCATCTTCGGCATGAATCTGAAAGAGCTGAACGGCTCCGAGCAGCCGCTGTGGGTGTGCCTGGAGGTGCTCGGGGTGGTGTTGATCGCGACGGCGGCGGTCACCTTGTGCTACGTGGAACGGGCATGGATTTGTCGGACGCTGCGATGGGGTTTGTTGGGCGTTGCGAGGGCGCTATGATGTGCAATAGGAAGAGATTCGAACGGACGATCCTTTCGATCCTTTTGAGCAAATTTCTGTCCACACCCAAGTCCTCTATCAAGCCCAAACGTATGCTCGCCCGATAAGGTATTCGCTGGTCTAATCCTACAATGAAACACCACCCGAGAACAGGGCTACCCTGAGAAATGCCCTGGTAAACCCCCTATTTGTCTGTCGCCTGCTCCGGCAAGCAAGCCAATCCATCGCCTTAAAAAACGCCCGAAACGCACATCGCTCCCGAAAACGAAAAGTCCCATGCTCTGTGCGCTATGCTTGTCCAGCCCGATCGATCGAAACGCCAAACCCAAAATCATAAGACACGCAATACGAAAGAACTCGCCCGTCCCATTCCGCCTACCGCCACCGTGGCCTCCCCCCGTCTCCAACATCATCCAACCGACTCCCCGCCCTCGCCGGCAGCGCACTACTCCTCCTCCCACCCAACGCGCTCGGCGCCCTCCTCCCCCCACTCTCCGAATCCGCCTCATTCCCATCGCGAAACGAAGGCGGCACGGGCAGCATACTGCTCCTCCGCAGCCTCGCACCGGCCTCCGACGCGCGCAAACTCGAAGGCGGACGGCGGTGCGCGGACGCGCTCTCCGGCCTCCCTGTTCCCCGGACAGCGCTGTTGGGCGTGGCGGGGACGGGGAGAGAGGATTTGCGCGACGCGGGGGTTTCGGTCCGGGAGAAAGCGGCGGAGGGTGGGCGAGCGTAGGGGGCTGGGGAGGGCGCGGAGAAGGTGCGGGAGGTTGTTTGCGGCGTGCGGCGGCCGGAGGCGGGGAGGGCGGAGGGTTTGGGGATGTAGGGTTTCGGGGTGATGGGGGTTTTGGCGTAGGGCGAGGGCTCATATTTGGAGAGCGGGGCGAAGTCGCGCGAGGAGGGTTTGCCGACGGAGGACCAGCGGGGGCGGTTGTCGGGTTGAGGTTGGGTGCGAGAGGCCCAGGTCAGGGTTGAGGTTGAGGAGCTGGGTGGGGTGATTGCGATGGAGGGTGAGGGCGAGGGGCTGGAGCGGAGGTCGAAGTGGCAGAGGGGTGTTCGTCGTGGGGCGGAGGAGGATGATGAGGGGATGCGGCTTGTGGATCTGCCGAGTGAGACTGGGGTGAAGGCGGCTTTGCGTGTCTTGGAGTTGCTTAGAGGTGTGGGTGTGCTTGAGCCTTGGAAGCTGCTCTTCCGGCTCATGTTGGCGACGCTGCTTGCTGGCGAGCTGCCAGGGGTGTCGAGGAGGCTGCTGCCGATCGATCGTTCGCTGGAGACGACTGTCGAGACCGAGTCGCGGAGCTGTCGCTCTCGTGTCTCGCGGTTGATATCATTCAAGACAAGCTCCATGTCTTTGATGTCGTCTTGTAATGATGACCACCTCCGCTTCATGTCGGACTGCAAGCGCAGGATCTCCCCATTCACCGTAAGCCTGTCCAGCACGCCTTTATCGATGATGGCAAGGACTCGCTCGATCGCAGGTCCGTAATGTTGCACCTTCACCTCGTAGCTCTCAATCTTCTTGTTCAGCGCCGTGATATTGAACTGGTGCTCGCCCGTGTCGATTCCTTCCTTCAGCTTGACAAAACTGCGCGCAATAGACTCGCACATCTTCAAAGCCTGTCGTCCAGCGTTGCGGAAAACGAGGACCCATCTGTCTTCGCCGAGCTCCCTGCGCAGAGCTTCCGAGTCATCCTCCAGCTTCTTCCACTGCTCCTCCAATTGGTCCCGTCGCTTCTCCAAGTCCTCGCACGCGGAGGGGAATACAGCGTTTCCACGAATGTGAAATGTCGACAAGCGCATAGGAAGAAAATCCAGCGAAGCCCTCAACGGCTGCATCCTCGCGAAAAGCGCCAGCAGCGAAGCATCCTCCTTCGAATCCGCCTGCTCCGACGGCTGCAGCGGCGAGCTGGGCGAAAAGGGAGGAAGCACACCCAGTCGTCCAATCTTCTTGCCCTGCCCAGGCCGCTCCTCCACGATCGTCTCCAGCTCGCTGAGATCCAGGTTCTCCTTGCTCGCCAACAGGCTCTCCGCGCCCTCGTGCCGCTTCTCCTCCATCTCGAACACCAGCCTGTTCAGCGCCTCCATCTCCTGCGCGATCTCGCCCAGCACGCTGCTCCACAGCTCCTCCCACTCCATCGCGATCTCGACCTGCTGCTTGATGCCCTTGAGCGTGTTCTTGATCCTCCCCCACGCGACCAGCACGCCCTCGAGTTGCTTGACGCTGCCGTTCAGCTCGTCCGCCGAAAGCAGCGCGACGTCCTCCCGCGTCTGCAGCTTCTCGATCGCGACGATGTACACCTGCACCAGCTTCTCAAACCGCCCAATCGCACCATCCACATCTTCGATGCCCTCCCTCCCGCCCGCCGCAGCCCAATCCACATCATCCTCGGCGTTCAGTCCGCCCAGCGCCTCCGACGCTTTGCCAATCCACAGCATGATCTGTTCCGTGGCGTCGGCCAGCGCGCGCGCGGCCTCTGTCGACGTCGGGATCGAAGATATCCGCCGCGCCAGCGAGTCCGCATCCGGCAGCTTCATGGCCGTCAGCTGCGACAGCTGGCCGGTGAAACTCGCGCGGCCCAGCGAATACACCGAACCCGCGCGCGACAGCCCGGCGCCGACCCAGTCGCTTTCGCTCGCGCTCACGTTCTCGCTGCTGCCGTTGTTGATGTCGTCCGCCCAGCCGTTATTATCCCCCCTCTCCTCCTCCTCCTCCTCCTCCTCCTCCGCCTCCACGCTCCTGATCCCCTCCCTCGGCGTAACCGGCCCGCTCCCCAAACTCCCACTCCCACTCCCCCTCCTCGAATCCGCCCTCGCCAACCCCGGCGCCGGGCTCGGGCTCAGCGGCTCCTTCGTCCTCAAATCCAGCCTCGTCTTGCCCACCTCCGGCAAGCGATACTTCCTCTCGTCCACAAACCCATCGTAATGCTGCTGCTGCTGCTGCGCCTCCTCCTCCGAATCCGACGGCACCAGCCTCGTCCCCAGACTGATCGGCGAAGAATTGACATCGCTCTCCAGGACGGACGAGAGCTCCGTCTCAGACAGTGCGGGCCCGCCGCTGAGGCGCACGCCTCCTCCTCGGCTGGAGGGCATGGGGCTAGTTGTGTTTGGCGAGGCGCGCACGCCCGCGCGGCGCTCTTGGTCGTGGTCGTCGTCGCGCAGCAGGCGCTGCTCGAGCTCGGCGAGCTGCGCGGGCGGGATGCGGCCGATGTCAAGATCGGCGGCGGCGGCGCGCCAGTGCTTGGCGAGCAGGCGGCGGGTTTGCTCGTCGAGGCGCTGCAGGCGGAGGGCTAGGCCGGGGGAGATGCGGGTTGTGGGTTTGCGGGGTTGTTGTTGTTGTTGTTGTAGTTGTTGTTGGGAGGGTTGGGTGGTGGTGTTGTGTTTCGGCAAGGTGGATGAGGTTATTGTTGTTGTCAGCGAATGCTGTGGAATCGGAGTCGTTGTTGCGGTGTTGCGATTCGAGTATGATGAGCTGGGATTGGTGATTGAGTCTGCCATAGAGCCATGGTCAGCAACTGCCTCGCCAGGCATCAGGAAAGAAGTAAGGTAGGTGATGCACAGCAGGCAGGAGCCGACAATGCAACATGAGATAGGAAGAGAGAGAGAGAGAAAGAGACAGACACACAGGGCAGCAGCAGCCGGGGAACTCACTCACACGTCGCATCCAGGGCGGTGCGTAAGGTACACTAGGGTAAGATGTGTGTCGCCAAAACAGCCAGCCAGCCAGCCCTTCGGCTCGGGATGATACACACACAAGGCGGGACGGGAGTGGGTACCGTACTTGGGGTTGTGTACAGTACGGGATGCTGTCGGGTGCCGGCGCGCGTCACGACTCACAGCAACAGTAGCAGCAGGCGCATGCAGCAAGCGGGCACACACCTCACACACTCTCTCTCCGCGGTCAGGATGTGGCAGTTCCAGGGAATTTCGCTCCTCTCCAGCAATCGAAATGAAAGGGCCCCGCTACATTAGACCGGGCCCAGCCAGCACAGCACAGCACAGCAGAGCACAGTCGACGAGGGCGACCCCGGCACCGCGCGAGCAAACGGGCGGAGCTAGCGTACTAAGGTACTCTAGTACTGTAGCGTGGTGTAGCGACGAGCGCCTTGTCGCAGATCCCCACGCCTTCTAGCGCGTCGCAGCGCTTTTGTTGACGTGTTTGCCTTTCCGAACTTCACATGCGGGGAGGCCGTGAAGCCGCGACGGGGTTGGTTGGAGGTGGGATTTTGGCTTTCGAGGGCGTGGTTTTGGCGAGACCTGTCATATCACCTGCCTTCACCTAAGGTGGTGGCTAGGCAGTTGTACTATTTCATCTGATGACCATCCTGGCAAACAATACATGAGCATACTAGAAAGGCCTCCGTCTACCTCGCCTCCTCAAGGTAATCAAAGCTGCCCGACAGCCCGGGGTATCTACGAGACAAAACAAAGTTCAAAAAGATGAAAGGGAGTGAGGCCTGCAATGGTCCGGTTCGGCCGGTCTCTCCCGCAGTGCCGAACCGCCTCTCGCCCAAAAGAGGAAAAGAAACACAAACAAACACTCGCCTCACTCCGCCGCCAACGCCTCCTCGAACCTCCTCCCCACCTCCCCCTCCCCCTCCCCCACAACCTCCTCCTCAAACCTCAGCTTGGGCGGCTTCACCCTCCTCTCCTCCGCCTCCCACTCCTCCAGCAGCTCCCCCCTCACCGCCCGACACCACTTCAGCACCGCCTCGTCGAACGCCCGCCACGCCTCGCCGTGCACGACGTCCTGCACCGGCAGCTCCAGGCGCACGTCGAACCGCAGCTCCGCGGCCTTCGCCCAGTAGCGCAGGTTCTCCGCGCGGCGGTACGGCTTCGCGACGTCCGTGTGCCAGCTCTTGATCGCGCCGAACTTGCGCTTCGAGCGCGCGACGAGCGCGTTGTGCAGCTGGATCAGCCGCTGCCCGTCTTGCAGCGCGAGGAGGAAGTCGCTGGGGATTTCGACCGCGGCGGTGCCGGCTTGCTCGGGGCTCGCTTCGGGCCACTGAGGCAAGCGGTCGGACGCGGGGGCTGGGTCGAAAGAGTTCAAGAACGCCCACTCGCGCTCGCGCTCGCGCCCGCTCCAGTCGCCGTCGCGCCAGGTCCAGGACGTGCGCTCGGCGGCCTCGCGCTGCTCGATCTGCAGCTCCGTCTTGAGCAGGGCGTCGATGCTCTCGATCCAGGCGAGGAAGGCGGCGAGCTCGAGCACGCGCATGCCGCCGCGGAAGTTGCGGCTGGCCATGCGCTTGAGCACGTCGAGCACCTGGTAGAGGTCCGCGCGCAGGTCCTTCTCGGACTTGATGGCGTAGAGCTTCGCGTGGTCCGAGTGTGCGGTGTAGTAGTTCTTCGCCGCGCGGATGGCGAGCGTCATGATGTCGAGCAGGTGCATGCCTTGGACTTCGTGGTAGCCGGCGTTGGCGTCCTCGCCGCCTGGAGTGCCGGGCGTGCCGGGCGACGGCGGGGTCTGCTTTTGACCTTCTTCGAGCGCCTTGCAGGCGTCTTGCAATGCTTCGTTTAGCTCGCGGCGGAGAACAGGGAGGTCCGGCAGAGGCTCAGTGTAAGAGGGCTTTAGCTTGTAGGTGCTCACGGTTGGCGGCAGCATAGGCGGAGCAGGGCTGCTCCAGGGCTCCGAAGGGTCGTGGATCTCCGTCGGGCTCTCGACGACGCTGCGCTCGCAGCCCGGGTCGGACACTGCGTAGCCCGACGACGATCCGTCACCAAGGCTCAGCGACGAGACGCCGAAGTCGTCGCTCAGCGTGGGCGAGGGCTCCGCGTTCTCCTTGCCGGCCTCGCCCTCTTTCTTCTTCTTCATGTCCCCTTTCGCCAACTGTGCTCCTTTGCCGTCCAGCAGGCCCGTCCGCGCGAAGTAGTATTGCATGTGGGCGATGCTGCCCAAGCTCATGACGCTGTCTCTGTTCTTCGCCGAATCGGCGAAGTTGGTGCCCTGTGGCCGCATGTAACCCCTCCTTCTGACGACTGTAGCCGAGCCATCGGACAGCCTCGAATGCCGTGAGCGGTTTGATGTGGTGCTGATTGTCGAGCAAGTAGGGGTCGAGACGGCTCTATCAAGGGTAGGGACTGCATCCAGGGCAAGCGAGGGGGAAATGCTGAGCGAGGGCGAGGATGGACGCTGCAGTGGCGAGCTCAGCGTGCTGGCCGGCGGGCTGGTGAGGTCGTCGGCCATGACTACTACTGTGCGTGGAGGGGTCGGTCGGAAACGCAGGAAAAGCTGGGATGCCAGCCAGGAGGTGGGGGTGTGGTGTTTCGACGGACGACTCTGAAGCAAATACAGAACAATCTCCCTGGCTTAGTAGTAACAGGGTTGGATCGCAGAGCAACGAAATGCAGGACTCGGCCAGCCCTGCCGGCTTCAGGAGGCGGAGATGATGTGGAGGATGAACAAGCTCGGTGTAGTGTGGCGTGTAGCGTGCTGCGAGTTGAAGCCTGCTGCCTTTCCAACGGCCCTCGGAAGTTGAAACCCTTCTTCTCGGTCTGGTGCTTTCCGGCCGGCCTCAGAGGGCGAGCACCATGGCACACCTTGCATTCGGATCGAGCAGCGATCGCGGACACGTGTGAGGATCCGCCTTACAAATATGCTACGCAAGACCTGCGACCGAACCGATATTACGAATTTCATTTTCCTGCATGTCTCGAGCGCCCGCAATAGCGATGCCGCGGCGGTCGTGCTTTCAGTTTCAAGGGGTGCTGGCCCCGATGTGTTGCTTGCAGACGGCCCGCTGCAACAGGTAGATTGTCGCGACTGTTTTGGGTAAATTGTCAACACGGCGTGAGGAGAAAGGCTAATTTGCGCGGGCGGCGCGAGGCGTTCAGGGTTCCGCGCCCTTGTCCTGGTGTGTGGGTCGAGTTCGACCGAGGCTGAAGCTCCAACCTCCGGTCGCGTTCGATTCGTGTCGTAGATACTTTGTGGTAGGGCTCAGGAATTCTTCAAAAAGCAGCCATTGCCACACCTCTCGTATTGAGACATGCGAGACTTCTATAGGACACAGCACGTAACAATGTCTCGACCCCGCTGCCAGCAGATAGACAGCGAAAGACAACACACCCGAGTCGCTACATCCAATAGCACATGACAGCCAGTGATGTCAGGCACGCCGTCGATCCCACATGGCTGTCTCAAACCCATCCTCTCACGCGAGCAGCTCCTCCAACCGCACAGCCGCCACCAAAGGACATCCCACTCTCGTCGAAACCCGAGACTCCGATCCACTGATATCTGGCTGTACTGTATATGCGCCACTTCACAACGTCTGCCATCAGGAACATGTCGAAGAGAGTGCGTTCCCTCACGCCACATTGTTACGCGCCCTAACCGGGCTTCAATGGCTGACGATGTAAACTTCGCCACACTACAGATCCAATTCAAGGTCGAGGGCAAAGTTCAGGGCGTCTGCTTCCGGCAGTTTACCGTCGAGAAGGCACAGGGCCTGAACTTGACGGGATATGTGAAGAATGCGAATGATGGCAGCGTGAGTACTTGCAACTCCGCCATCCACCAGCTACGTCGCTGACTCCTGACCGAGGTAACCGGTGAAGCTCAAGGAGATCAGAGCTCTCTGAGTCAATTTGTGCAGCATCTGAACAGTGGTCCCCCGGCTGCCAAAGTGAGCAAGGTCGACCAGAATGACGTTGCAGCGAAGGAGGGCGAGAGCGGGTTCAGCCAGTAAGGACTTGCTTGATTGACACAATCAGGATATTCGAGCTGCCAGTGGCTTACGCAGATGTGCCTGTAGGACCAGATGAGTCTGCGGCGACTTGATGCTGCCTGCAATTTGGGAAACCCATCGACCAATCGAGAAGGAGGATGACCGTATGAAAAATAGACCACGGCAAAATCACGACTTGAAGAAATCGATATTTGACAGATATTTCGATACATCCTCGGCCAATTCCATCAATCTACTTGTTGAGAACATTCTTGCTGGAGATCAAATGAACTGTATTGCTAGTGTGCACGCATACGAGTGATCTACCCTCGTAGGGCGTCTGCGTTCTATCCTCTATTCTTTTTAGCGACCAGATCTAATTACACAGGCATCGGGACTTCCTGTCCCTTCGTAAGCGTCTTCATCATCCATTCGTAGACCTGCACGGATGTTAGCGTCAACCGTCTTGACGAGAGCGGCAATGTAAACTCACAGCCCATTGAACAGCATTCACAACAAACGCCCTCGCACTGCAAATCCCGATGCCCCGAAAGAAGACCGCAGCACCTTCGTTCTGGTAGGCACTGCGAGCTATGCTCAATGCACTTGGTCTCAAAGCTCGTTGCTCTGAGAGGAGAGGCTGCGACTCTGTTGTAGGAGCGTGGTGCAGGTCCCATGTCTGCAGGCGCGTCTTGATGACATCTATTCCAGGCGGAGTCAGTGTGATCCGTAGGCTTCATGGGAGTGAGGCAGATAGTCACCTAGAGGAAAGATAGACACCCAAGTTGCCACGCCCGCCAGCCCACCACAGAGCAAAACCGCCATCGCCTCCTGTGTCTGCGTCATCTGCTCGCCCGCCGCCGCCGACGACCCAGACGTGTAAGCCAGCATCCACCGCTTCGACAGCTCGTAGCTCCAGAAACTGCAACACAGAAACGTCACGCTCAGCATGTCGATCCAAACCCAGCAAATCCGAACCGAAAGCCCATGAGGACAAACAAGCGAAGGAATCCGAAAAGACCTACTAAAATCCATACCCCACCGCGTCCCTAACCCCCGTGACCGCCCCGCCCCTATACCACCCCCTAAGTCCCTCTGCCCGCCAAACCTCCCTCGCGACCGCCCACGAACTCAGCGGCGGCCTCGCCACCTGCGCCCGGCACTTGACCAGCTCCGTCGGCGCCGAGACGACGAAACTCGCTAGGCCGCCGAGCGCGCCGGCCGCCCAGATGCTTGCTGCGCTTGGAGCTTCGCTGCTGTCGGGGCTCAGGAGGGCCAGGCTGCGGTTGTAGGTGACGAAGAGCAGGGCGTTGAGGGCGCCGTAGCCGAGGATCGGGGCGGCGGCGCCGCGGGCGAGGGAGGTGAGGCGGTCGAAGTGGGGGGAGTTGGCGGCGCTGGAGGATGCGTTGGAGGGGAGCGGGTGGTCTCCGGCTTGAATGCGTGTTTTGATGAGGTCGAGCGGGTTGCCGATTATGATGCCCACGGCTCCGCTGAGGTAGCCGGCCCAGAAGTCTGCGGACATTGAATCTTGTCGTGACGCATGAGGCGTGGAGATATACTCGTTTAGGTTAATTGGATATATGTAGAGAGCGGGCAATGGCCCGAAACAGGTGTCCTTGTGATATCGCTCTGTTACAGAGACGTGTTTCTGCGAGTGTAGTTGGGCTTTGAATTTCAAGCCACCAAACTGCCCCACGACCTCGGATGGAGGGATGTTGTAAGACCCACAAACATTGGCAATCATACTCAATGGTCCATTTCTTCTAAGACTTGGAACCAAGTTGCATCTAACATTCTAGCAAATAACACATTTATCGCGTAAAGTCAAGTCTGGTCTACATTCTACGCCACAGCCTCTAAATTCCACGCCGGGTCAGGATCCACCACTACCACCAATCCACCACACAACACTCAATTTGCCTTCTTGCCCTCCTTCTCCTCCACGTACGGGTGCTTGATAGTCAAGCACCAGATATCCAAATAATCGCAAATGCTCACAATCACATCCACCACAAAGCTGCCATAAACACCAACCGCCAGCCCCAGACACGAGAACATGAAGGCGACCTGGTAAACGCCATAGCCCAGCGCCGACGGCCAGCCCAGCCCAACGCGCTCCTGCAGGATCGGCCCCAGCGTGTCGAGGATGCCGAAGAGCAGCGGCAGCGCGAGGATGTTTTGGTAGGGGAAGGGCGACTTCGTCAGGTGCGCGGTGATCATCTGACCGACGGAGTAGGCGTTCATGAGGCCGACGAGAAGCACGAAGGGCACTAGGTGCGCGTGCAGGATCTCCGGGTGCAGGCCCAAGTAGGTCACGATGAGCGCCCAGGCGGCGAAGAAGGGCGCTAGGCCGAGCAGGGCTTCGTTCGCGGGCTCGCCGCGGGCGCGGCGCGCGGAGAGGACGTTGCGGATGCTCTCGGCGGTGTTGAAGACGAGCACGAGCCCGCCGTACAGCATGTAGAAGTCGCCGAAGTTCATGGTGTAGGCGGCTTTGGGCAGGGCGGAGATTTCGGGGACGCCGATGGTGGGGAGCATGGGTTGCTGCCAGTAGCTGCCGCCGCCCTTGACGGCTGTGATGCCGTAGACGATGCAGAGGGTCAGGATGCCTTCGACAGGGCCAGAGACGAGACCGAGCGTGAGGGTGTGAGTGTGGTATTCATCCCAAGTCTGAACGTAGAAGGTGAGAAGGGCTGGATGAGATGTTAGTCAGACACTCTATAAAGGCAGACAGCAGGGCAACGCACATGCAAAGAGCACCAGAACAGTCTTCCACCCTTGGCCGAAGTTCATGGCAGCAGAGAAAAGCAGGACTTCCAAGCTCGTGTTGAGCGCGTCAACGCCGTGGTCGAAAAGCTCGCCCAGCGGACCCGATTGCTTCGTCCGTCGACTAAGGATTCAGTCAGCAGTCGATTCACTAGAACACAGAAAGGGTGTGGACATACGCCTGCGATCCATCCACTGCATCGAAAGTCTGATACAGAAAGAGCCCAATAGCCCAAGACCAGTAAACCCACGTCGGGCAGTCCTGGTCCATGTTCGGGCTGTAGTACAGCATCGTGGCAATATTGATGAGCACGAAAGCGAACCCAGTGAGAGTGATCTGGTTGTCAAGAGTCAGCCAAGCACCCTTCCACGAACAGTATGCGCGGTACTCACGGCGTTGGGCGCCATAGACATGGGGAAGATGTTGATGACCTGACTCCACCAGTACGGCTTGAGCACGTAGCGGGACAGCAGGCTGTGGTCGACGGCTGTGGTTTCATATTAGTCTGATGCACAAGACGCAAGAGGTGGCTGCTCGGTTATTTCATCTCGTCAAGCAACGGGACGAAGAGAGCAACCCTTTCATTGTGAACGTACATGAGTACTTGTACTCCTTCAGCTTAGGAAGCTGGGACTGGCGAATGTACACCATCTTTGCTGAACTTTTTCTTCCGCCCTCGTAGGTTCTTCTGTTCAGAGGTTGCTGAGATACCTACTCGGTCAAGCGCAAGCGATTCAAGAAACGTGTTCGCAAACCAAAGCCGCACAAGGCGCGCACAAAGAAAGACGAAGGAATCTTCGCGTACAAGAATTGTGTAGAGCTTCGCCTGTCAACGCTCTTCCCAAGCCGGTATGGCAACGAAAGACAAGGGTGTTCTATTTGTTTTTCACAAACGCGAAGTTTGCGGGCACGCGTTTCTTGCTTCGCTGTTTTGTGGGAGAGTCTGGAAGTCGGGCACGCCAATGACGTAGCCAGGGTTTTTTGGCTTCGGACTTCCAGCTTCGCATCTTCACATGCACGTGCTGGCGCTTTTGCTTCGCCGCGGCTACCTCTAGCACAAAGATACTGGATGGAGCCAAGTCACGCTACCGGACTGACGAAACGACTGCAGTCACCATGTGATTTGATCAACCGAAACAGGATCCATCCTGCTTCATTTCACCCTATGCTATTTACTGTACGCTGTCCACCACTCTTCCTCACCACCCAGATGAGCTTGAACTCGAGAGCAACCTTCGACCAGAAGCATTGGCTTGATAATCTCTTTCTTTGACACGTGATCTCCTGTCCCTATGTTCAAGCCTCTCGGGGATCCAAGCTCTCAGGGGTCTCAACTCTTGCAAAGCAAGCAGTATCGCAGTTGCTACGCGCTCAACCGACAGGGCTCCAAGGCATGGGAACCATAATACGGGACTTCATCTCTTGGATCAGAGGCACAGTTCGGTGAACAGTCTCAGCCCAGCTGCAACGAAGTCAGTATGGCATGTTGATCAAGTGGGGCAGTCGTCAATTACCCAGACACACTC